>FQSS02000138.1:0-15564 GCA_900128795.2 Malbranchea cinnamomea
TCCCAATTTCTTAAAGAAAGGATCCATTCAAAGGGACAAAGGAAAAATGGGAGCTCAAGGAGAAAAGATGTTCCCCCACCCAAGATTTCGCTATAGAAAGAGTTCGGTACGAGTTTGGTACTCGTAGGTAGGCGCCAAGGACCAACAAAATAAAGACAGACTTTCTTTTTTCCGGTCATCGAGAGCACGAGTGATTTAGGTAGGCAGAATAAAGCATTTCAAAGAATAATGGCATTTACGAAAAAAAACCACTAGGCCTGCCGGCTATAAACCTTGGCAGTGCCGGAGGTGAATTGGGACTTTGAGAAAACTCCACAATTGGAGATGGAATTCAACTAGAATTACTATTGCTTGTAAGAGAGCGAGAGAGGGAAAAGACAGGCAGAAGTGGGAGATGACGAGTGCTAGGCGGTAGAGAGTGGCGGAACAAGCTGGGAAGGAAAGCCTGCTTCGCAGAGAACAATGGATTTTTGAGATTTTTACCATAGACAACAATAATAGTTAGCCGTTTGTTGATCCAGACCAACAAAATGACACTTTGGCCGAGTGGTTAAGGCGATTGACTAGAAATCAATTGGGTTCGCCCGCGCATGTTCGAATCATGCAGGTGTCGCTATCTATTTCTTTTTTGCCGACTAACTTTGTTTATTTCAAAACATTTTTTTCACTCATTCATTTTTTTCACTTTTCCTTCACTTTCGTAATGCCCCCCACTGTTAGCAGGTCCATCAACGACACCCTGTTCAAAGTGATAAGGAACTCAATCACAATGACACGTGCATTGCTATCTGTGGCCAACTTGACTCGTTCGTTTCAATACTACTAGTCTTGTCCTGCGGCGGAGCAACCCAGAACAGCTGAAGGAATGGAGAAAGAACACGGTACAAGGTCTTTTCGAAGTGCCAGTGCAATCGACCTGGGGACAGAAAGTTTTCTTTGAAAAAGAAACAGGTGGAGGAGAAGGGCGGAATCGATGAAGACACCGAAAAATGATTTCCAACCAAAAAAAGGGAAATTGAAACATCACTGCATTCTGCTCTTCCGCTTTTCTTCAGCCAGGACACCCGCACCAGAGTCGATGTTTGGCCTGACGATCTAGCGGGGGCGAAAGCGATACGGCTGGTTGCCGTCGTTCTCGTACTCCGGGAGGTTACGTCCATATCCCCATGGACCCGGTCCAGGGGGAGGACGCGCATCGCCACCCGCAGCACCACCTTGACCGACTGGTGGGCCGCCCATCACCCCAGGAGCCCCTTGCATCGGCGGCATGCCACCTCCTCCTCCCGCAGGGAGGATCCGAATTCCTGTGCTGGGTTATGCGAGCCTGTGCGTCAGTCGTGAGAAGAGATATGTACTATGTAGTACCTATGTATGTACTACAGGGTGCTTGGACTCACCCCAATGCCGCAAGGAGGTTGTTGACGTTTGTATAGTAGTCACCCATGTTGGTCCACGGAGAACTTGGGAGGGTTCGAGTGTTGATAGTAGTTATGTACTGATGTGCAAGTCGACCAGGTGCTCAGTTAAAGCTTGCGAAAACGTACAGTAGTATGTACTACTTTGGACAAGGTCAGGTTCGTCGAGTCGTGATGAAGATTGAGAAGGGAGGAAGAAGAGAGAACCTGTCTTCGTCGATGGCAAAACTGATCCCTTTTATATAGCGCTGGTGACCATTCACCACCACCTTTTGATCGGTGACAGGACAAAGCTGGGGTATGTACAGCAAGCGCATACTACTATGCACCGATAGGATTGTCCCAAACTGACTCTCCGTTGGTCCTGAGCGCATCTGAAGTGGCTTTGATAGTATCCTGTATGATGTTGAAGCTTTACACATATCGTGATGAGACCGACCACTCCTCTATGCCCAGGAGAGCAAGAACTTGGGAAACCGTCGTGCATGCTGTAAATGTAGTACACCTGGACTCTCAGAGGTTTCCTGTCGTGACTATTTTGGGATACAGTATACCGACGGAGAGAGGAACAGTGTGCAGGACGATTTGTTGTTGTCTAGCAAGTGATGTTTCGGGGCAAAAAGGAGTTTGTTTGACAATGTGCATGCCTTGACACTTGATAACTAGCGGATAGGCTTATCCGAGGACGGCAAGGAGATCATCGAGAGATCCCAAACAAGAAAAGCAGACATTTGTCGCGAAAAGTATGTCCGTGACTCAACTCACTTTCAAGGGCACATGGTAGTAATTGGCGCAAAATGGCAGACACTCAACCGAGATTGAGATGTGAAATTAATGCATTTTGCCGCTCACTACAGTATTCCTAATCAGAGCGAGTTCCATGGACAAGAGGCCGCATGGGAGACGGGCAGGCTGTTGAAATGGGGAACTGAGAACAGCATGCAACCAGGTCAGTTTCAACAAAAGACGATACCCGACTGGTTTTCCCTTCCACCACCTTTGGTCAGGTCGGGTCGCTTCATGTCTGTGTTCAGTACTAACTACTATGTACTTACGAGTTAGACACTGCTGCGAGGATTATCTGCCAACACTCATGACCGACAACCAGATGTTTATGACATTTTTTCGAGTTCAGGTCTTGGAGCATGGAGCATCCATACACCACAGAAGCTATTCATGTCAAGTTTCTTCGGCATTGGATGTAGAAACCACCGACAACAGAAGATCCGAACGGATCTGAGGTGACTTACTGTGCGCAATGATAATTTTTTTTCTTTTATTTATGGATGCAATTTCCGGCGACATCCTCGGTCTGCTTGTGAAGGAGCTCCGGAGTGCGGCAAGAGATCAGCGTTCGGCTCGCTTCTCTTCCCAATCATCTTACGGTCGAGATTTCGTGTCACGTCGCTCCCTAGCGATCCAACCCAAAAGGTCAAGAGGCCCTCAGGTGGACAGACGAAGCGTCTGCGATGATCACTTCTGCACCGATTCCTGGCTAATTTCGCGTCTTTTGAGATTTCTTCGCGTTAAATCGTCCGGAGAACGCAAGCTCATTCGGGAGGGAGGGTGGATGTCAGGTACGGTACATACATGGAAAGTCTCGAACCGAGATTATCTCATACTGTGATTGGTCGGAACGGTGAGCGTCAGAGTTTACTTGGCACGTGAGAGCGTATTGCGCCATACGGTACCGAAGGAATACGGATACCACGGTCCAAGGAGAGGCCGTGTTTCGCGATCAGCGGCGACAGAGCGCCGATCAGCCAAGCATCGCAACCACTTTTGACGGCCGACACACCCTGTCAAAAAGCGGCCGAAGAAAGTTCCATCAAGACTTCTCCAGAGATGAAACTCGAAACGGTCCTATTTTCGTGCAGAAGCGAGTGGACATCGCAATTTTCCCCAGGACTCATCGAGTTTTGCCGGTAGCCCCGATTGGAACGGGACGGGCGGGATATCCGCGATCCAAACAAAAAAACATCCTCCAAACAGGAGGATACGACTCTGAAAAAGGGCCGCATCCCAGGGTCACGTTTGATTCTTTCGGCCCACAAGATATTCAGGGTTGTGGACCGAATTTTGTTCTGGGTTCTGAGAGGTAGTCGACTTTGCAAGAGCAAGCCCAGGCAGGGCCGCGCGGAAACACACACCATGGTCTCACCGGGTGTTGCGGGTTATTATAGACATCGAGTATGGAGAAGTACATTATATAGTAGTGGCAGCAGTATCTTTGATGACGGTAGAAGAGTTGTCCCAGTGCCGACATCCTCACAGAATGATTGAGACCTTTGGACAGGGAACTCGAAGCACATCGGCTCTTTCAAGCATTGACACATCACTGAAAAAGTTCATCGCTGAATCTCAAGTTGTGAGAGATCGTCGTACTCTCCAGATGCGCGTGTGGACTGGATGTCCTCATCAAACGATTCAGTCTGGAATCTCGTTGATTATGCCTGTCTGCCATTTGAAGTACCCATATAATTGTGCATAGAATACTACGCAGTCCTGTCTAGCTCTACTGAGTACAATTTGCCAAATAATAATGAGGAGCAAAGCGCCGGGGTTATGGACACGATGGCACCAGCCGCTGGGTGTGGTTCTGCAACTGTGAACTTGTCAGGTTTAGTGTGGTCTAGCGTGTGAGGAGGTTTGGGCAGCCGGTCTCGTGTGGTGTTCTTGCTCCTGAAAAAGGGGAAAAAAAAAGCCATTCTCTCCTGACAGCGCTCGCCCGTCTTCTGACAGTCTCTCATTATTGCTTTTGCCACATCTGATCGACCCTCGTTTCACCCATTCTCATCGTCCCTGTCAAAACTCTTGACTCTGGTCCGAAGAAGTGAACATCGTCTGTAAGTACTAAGTGCCCTCTGCGTCTCGGTTGCTCCGTTTGAGCTTAAACCCCCTTTCGTGGCCTCCACATCCTCAAGACGCTAACAAGCCACTCGCTGGGTCTGTCAAAATAGGGGAAATCATCGACCGAATCCAAGCACACCCTCCATCGAACCTCACTCTTCCTCATCCTTCCCTTCCCCTCCAACTGCAGCAAAACAAGGGAACGAGACCAGAAGGCAAACAAAAGCCCGCGGGTGCGGATGGTTTCCTCGTTGTCGCGCTAACACCTTCGCCTACGTTCTTTTTGTCGGATGCATAGGCGCCCTCTTCTCGTCGCAGCAGGCGGGCCAGCAGCAGCCAACCTGATCCCGTCGAGGTTCAATTGGCGCCGGAGCAGCGCCTGACACCCAACATGGCCAGTTCTCCTCCTGGGTCCCCGGCGCCGCAGCGTCCCATGAGCGCCATGATCCGCCCACCGCGAAGCAACAGCCGCATGAGCATCAGCAGCAAACAGGGCGGCGGGAGCCGTGCTTCGGATGAAGATGGAAAGACCGCTGTCAAAGTTGGTATGTGATCGACTCTACCGTGCAGGTCCTACTCTCCTTGTCCCTACGCCGCATCTTTGTATCACACTGCCTTCTCTGCCCCCCTCCCTTCCCGCCGTCGTCCTCGCTTTGTGGGTTTGGGAATGTTTCATGATACGGCCCTGCTGCCCTGTTGATGGCGATCGGAGACTAACTGTGGGATGAACACCAACTGCTTTATAGCTGTTCGAGTGCGACCGCCCCTGCGTCCGCAAGACCCAGGCTACGAATTGATCCCTCAACGCTTCCAACGCCCGATCGCGCACGTTACCTCGCCCACCAGCCTAGCCATCGATACGCCGCAGGGCCGAAAGCTCTTTGTCTTTGATAGGGTCTTCAGCGAACAAGTCGACCAAGAGGGCATCTGGGAATACCTGCATGACAGCGTCAACTCCTTCGTCCAAGGGTACAATGTCTCCATTCTGGCCTACGGGCAATCCGGAGCTGGGAAATCATACACAATGGGAACAGCGAGCGAACAAA
Organism: Malbranchea cinnamomea; assembly: GCA_900128795.2. Lineage (NCBI taxonomy): Eukaryota > Fungi > Ascomycota > Eurotiomycetes > Onygenales > Malbrancheaceae > Malbranchea > Malbranchea cinnamomea. The sequence continues at coordinate 5,312 of FQSS02000138.1, forward strand.
GTGATCCAAAGGCAATGGGTAAGATCTTGGCGCGAATTCTATTTTAGGGAACGGAGGGGACGAAAGGTGACGGCCAACTAACTACTATATGATGACTTGAAGGAATTATCCCTCGTGCCGCCCAAGCACTGTTCGAAATCTTGAATAACAGTGGACAAACCCACAATCGCACAGCATCTTCAGCTTCAGGTCCAGTCTCCGGTCTCCGTACGCCTACGCGATACTCTATCAGCTCCACATCGCAGTTTGGGCGTGCCGGGTCAGACAAGAACTGGCAGCTGAAAGCCACTTATGTTGAGGTTTGCTCACTCCAGCCTTGGTTTTTTTGTCAGGTCCTCATGGGTATGGCCACACCTAACCTAGTGATCTCTAGATCTACAACGAGCAACTTCGAGACCTGCTCCTCCCAGAGTCGACACCAATGCAAGATCGCCCCACGGTTACGATACGGGAAGACCCCAAGGGCCGTATCATTCTCACCGGCTTACGCCAAGTCAACATCAGCTCGTACGAGGATTTGATGGGCGCACTGAGTTTTGGCTCCGCTATTCGACAGACAGACGCAACAGCAATCAACGCGAAATCATCACGATCCCACGCTGTTTTCAGTTTGAATCTCGTCCAGCACAAGGACGGCTCGTCTTCAACACTTACGCGCGAAAAACGATTTTCCATGCCAGTGGAAGCACTCGGTGGATCAGATGCTGCGGCAGTAACGATTGATAGCAAGCTACATTTCGTTGACCTCGCCGGAAGCGAACGTCTGAAGAACACTGGCGCCTCAGGCGAGCGCGCAAAAGAGGGTATCTCTATCAATGCAGGCCTGGCAAGTCTGGGCAAAGTGATCTCGCAACTCTCCTCCCGGCAGGCCGGTGCGCACGTTTCATATCGCGATTCGAAATTAACGAGGTTGCTCCAGGATTCGTTGGGTGGGAACGCTATCACATATATGATTGCTTGTGTAACCCCCGCCGAATTCCACCTTAGCGAGACTCTGAACACTGTCCAGTATGCCCAGCGGGCTAGGGCAATCCAAAGCAAGCCACGCATCCAGCAGACTATGGACGAAAGCGACAAGCAGGCTGTGATTGATCGATTGAAAGCGGAAATCGCATTTTTGCGGCAACAACTTCGCAATTCCGAGAGTGGCGGTGAGAGAAGAAATCACGCACCACAGGAGCGAGGCGACCGCCCGAGCGAACGCGAAATTGAGTTGCAAAACCATCTTTTGGATATCCAAGAGAGCTACAATTCCCTCAGCCAACGTCATGCAAAACTCATTTCGGAGCTCACCAAGGCCAATGATTTCAATGGTGACTCTGAGGATCTCAACAATATTATTGGCGACAGTGCCATAGAACGCCTTAAGCGGTCCCATTCATTCGCTGAATCGGTCGAGCGGGTTGTTCTGGAATATGAGAAGACGATTCAGAGTCTGGAATCTTCGTTGTCGAACACCAGATCGTCACTAGCCAACACCGAAAGCATGCTTCTTGAGCGGGAGACAAAGTGCGCCTACATTGAGACTGTTAACTCACAGTTGCAGGCACGCATCCAAAAGATGCTGGACAGAGAAGCAAATACTGAAAACTACTTGCATGAGCTTGAAGCTAAGCTTGATGGTCACAGCACCGGTGAAGAGAAGAATGTAGCTATAATCGCTGAACTGCGCAAAGAAATTGCTCGTGCCCGAGAGAATGAGGCTAGCTGCGAAGACTACATTTCGACCTTGGAGGAAAGACTTGCAGAGGCGGATCAAGACATGGAACTCATGCAACGAGAGATTGACCGGCTAGAACATGTCATTGACCGCCAACGCAGTCTGGGAAAACTCGACAACCTCCTTTACGAGCTTGATCACATTCAGCAGAACGGCACCAAGCACGAATATGAGAGGGACAGGGTCTCCACTCCTTCAGGCAGGGAATCGAGACAACGGCGTCCAAGGAACCACTCGCTTGACGTTCTCGTGGAGGCAGCCGAAACTGCCATTCCTGAGTCAGATGACGACCTTGTTGAACCAAATCACTCTGCTGAAAATTCGCCAGAGGAAGTCGAAGTTGATGTTGCCGAGTCGGATCAGTCCGGCCTGGAAGCTCTTGAGAAGGTGGCCATCCCTCGTAAGGTCCCGGAACCGGTCAAACCAGATGATGAAGAAAAGCCGGAAGAGGATATGCGTCCAACTACAAGCCATTCCCGCGTATCCACCGAGAAACTCGAGAGCGTGACGCGCGAACTCCTGGAACTTCGCGCACAACACGAAGCTACTGTCAACGACTATGATCTCCTGAGTGCCAAGTATGAAGAGGCCCTTCGGACCCTGGCTGAGCTCCAAGACGCCGTCGACGAAGCGCGCCATGCGCCCACGCGGTCAGTTGACACTCCCGCCACTGCTTCTCGCCCGGTGTCTTTTTTAGGGGATCCGCGACTGCAAGAACTCAAAAGTGGAGGTCAGCAGCAATCCTCGCGTTCGCTCTCCTCGGAGCTATCCTTGGCAGAGGATTCGCCTACGTCTCCAGCAACTATAGAGAGTCCCCGGAAGTCCAGCTCCGGCCAACCAAAACCCGAGGATAAAGAACAGGAGGATGCTAGAGCCCGCGAACTGGAATCACTGCGCAATCTGCTCTATGAACACCAGCTGGGAATGGGCGCAGTGACGCAGAAATATGCACAACTCCAGGCTGAACACGAACAGACATTGAGTATGGTTGAGACTCTCAAGGGGGAGCTCGAAAGGGCTAAAGCCGCTATCCCAGCATCTTCTACGCCCGCACAGAAGGTGATCCGTCGCATGACCAGTCAGAATATGACATCCGTGGACCGTGCCCACCGTTCTTTGGCAGCTCTGAGGAATATTGCTGCCGAGGAATTTGAAACTCGTCCTGATATCATGCAAAATTTCGAGCTCCATCTCAACAACGCTATGCACGAGCTGCATTTCCGTATGGAGCGGATCCAAGCTCTTGAGGCGGACAATCAGAACATTAAGAAAGAAATGGAAGTTAAGTCCACGATCATCTCCGGTCTTACGAGGGAGAGATCGAGTTTGCAAGGCGCTTCTCCCGTTGATATGAATGTCGTTTCTCAGCTAAGGGACCAGATCGTTGCTTATGAGAACCAGATGAAGGAGATGCAAGAGTCGCATGATGCGAAGGAAGCAGAGTTGCGCAACGAATTGAGCTCGCTCAATGACGTCCTGCGAGAATACAAGGCCGCGGTTGAGGAACACGAAGCAGAGATCAAGACTCTGAGAGAGGTGCTCGAAAGCACCCAAGGCGAGAAGGAGCAACTGGAGGCGGAGTATAATGTAACTGCTGCAGCTCTTCAATCGACACAGGAAAAGCTTCAGGCTACCCTCGCGGAATTGGATGCCGCCTCCGCAGAGCGAGCAGAGTGGCAGGAGAAGCACACGGCTCTGTTGGCGGAGCTGGAAGCTGCTTCTGCCGAACGCGCTGAATGGCAGAGTAAGCATAAGGCTGCCACTGAGTCATTGCAATCGTCCGAGAAGCAGCTTCAGTCTACACTTGCCGAACTGGACGCTACCCTTGCCAGCCTCGACGCGTTGCGCAATGAGCGGAAGGATGTCGCAGGTGCTTCTGCAGGTGAGATTGCAGTCGCCACTGCCAAGCTCGAGTCTGAACGGGCGGAACTCCAGGAACTGGTTGATAGCTTGAAGAAGGAGATTGAGAACCAGAACGCGACTATCGCTACGCATCTGGCGTCGATATCTGACCTCGAGAAGCAACTGGCCGAGGCTAAGGATCGCTTGGCTGAAAATAACGCCAAGGATGCCAGTGTCGAGGAGATTGAATCGTACAAGTCGCGCATTACGGAATTGATTGCAGAACTTGACTCTCACAAATCGACAGTTGAGACGCAGAAATCGGAACTCTCGTCCCTACAGACATCGCGTGACGAGGCCCTCAAGGAGCTGGAGGCCAAGATGAAGGCCACTGCTGAATCACAAGTTGAAGCACGCATTGCGGAGGAGAATGCTCGACACGAACAAGTTGTGAATGACTTACGAAACGAAATTACCAACTCCAAGGCAGAATTGACGCAACTTCTGGATACTATTTCTGGACTTTTGAAGACGCCCGTTACGATCGGCACGATTCAGGATCAGCTACAAGATATGCTTGCACAGAAGCAACATTACGCAGATAAATATGGCGAGCTGATTGATACTAATGAAGAGCTTCTGAGACAGTTGGATAGCAAGCAGGCGAGCCATGACAAACTTGAGAAGCAGCTCGGGGAGCTCAATGAGAGAGAAAAGCAACATGAAGCTCAGATCAATGAGCTTGCCCGTCTCGTGGCTACTCATGAAGAAGCCTTGAAGGCTAAAGAAGAGCTTGTTGCGAAGAAGGATGCTATCATTAAAGATATTACTGCTGAAAAGGAGAAGAGCGTTCGACTGGTTGAAGAACTCGAGGAGCAGATTACGAATACCTTTGATCAGCACCAGAATCGCATGTCCGTAATCCAGCAGGAACGCGCTCAAGCACTTGAAGAGGCCAAAAATAAGATCTCACAGTACGAGAAGGAAATTGAGGCGTACCGTGCGCGGATCGATCAGTTAGAGGTAAGCTTTGTACAGCCGAATCTCTATGTTGGGACTTTCACTTACCATTCAAATAGGGTAATGCGCGCGCTGCCTCTCCTGAAGGTCATTCTGTCGACCGCACAAGTTCCATTACGTCAGGTCTGCGAAAGAGCGGATCCGCGACTTCCTTACCTTCACCGCCACCTGCCATTCCCCTACCACCGCTCCCTAACATTGCCGCTGCAACCAACGGAGCCAGTCAGATCTCTCCGCCCGGCTCCCGCCACCAGAGCAAGGACATGGCCCATGTTAACGCCCAACTGGTCGAGGACCAAGAGGCGCGCATTCGAACAATTGAGAAACACCTCCATGCTGAGAAACAACTGACGGCAACTCTCGAAGAGGCTCTGGGAGATCTCGAGGCACAATCAAACAAGGTCAAGGCGGACATGGAAGCGTGGAAGAAGAAGGCCTTGATGCTAGAGGAAGAGGTGAATACGCTAAAGGCCGAGCGCAAGTCAGCAAGACTGTCGGTACAGCAGATGGAAGAAGAGCGGAACGCGAGAAGGGAGGCAGAGGCGGCGCGGGCGCATTTGGAAGAGAAGATGAATGCAATTAACAAGAAGAAGAAGAAGAGCACGCTCAACTGCTTCTAACAAGTGATGCTCTTTTTTCTTCTGTCTTTTCCTTTTCCTTGTTGCTTCTTCTCCATCTAACGATGTCCTTTTTATGACCTCGTTGATTGATTTTGTTGGCCATTTGTCCATAAAGGGCCCCACCTGTATCCTGTACATGCTGCCATGTTTTTGTTTGTCTTGTCTTGACTCGATCTGCCTGTCTTTCAAGCCTTGCACATCTTGGCCGTTTTTTCTGCTTAGAGTCGTTTTTGTTCCTTCAGATAACCCCCTTTCCCCTTTCTTATTCCCCTACCTAGCGACTCGCTTTTGTGAGACTTTGTCCTTATTCTTGAGACCCCCCCTCCGAGCCTTTGCTTTTTCAAGTTATGCTTTCTATTGATTAGCCCTTCGTACAAGAGAGATACCGGTGATACCAACTGAATTGGTACATGTTCTACTTTATTGGCTAGCCAGCCCAGCGCCCGAAGTGTGTATGCGTGTGTGCGTGCGTTCTAAAGATATGGCGGCGGATTGATGGGTTTGATATTTCTTTAGCCTAATGGGAGGGACTGTACTATGTACACCGTTTACGAGCTGTTCCATTCCTCGTTAGCTGAGAGTAGTATCAATCTGTTAGTATTTTCGAGTTCAACGTCCCTAACCACCATGACGGCAGGCTTGAACAGCACGTGGATAAGTATTTCGGTATTGAACATCAAGAAGATTTTTTTCTTTCTGTTAAAAATGGCTTCCAGACGCATCAAGCAGCACTATTTCCCACATGACGGGAAACTGGGAGTTGGGACACACAGTGGAAGTCGGGAGAGCGTCGGAATGTGTCAAGGGAGCTGACTAATCAGAGCCATGTGAGGTCATCTTCGACGACACGGAACTTCTAAGTGATGTTTAAAGCTCAGCAAGCTGGTAATAGTTGAACAACAGCATTTCTTACCAGACCAGACCCAATGTCGGCCGGGCTGGACATTACACCCCCCAAGGCGTCCCGTGACCTGGAAAACAGATCCGAAACCCTACGGAATCGAAAGAAAAATGTCACATTCCTCCATCCTGATCTAGGTATCGGCGGCGCGGAACGTCTCATCCTTGATGCCGCTCTCGCGTTACAGTCGCGTGGGCACAATGTGACGATATACACCTCCCACCGCGACACGAGACATTGTTTTGAAGAAGCAAGAGATGGCACGCTGGACGTGCGGGTTCGTGGGAACCAACTTGTCCCCGCGCATTTGGGGGGTCGGTTTGTCGTACTTTTGGCAACGCTGAGGCAGATTGTCCTTGTGGGATGGGTTATCGCGGAAGGCTACAAGAGGTGGAAAAGCAAGGCAAGAGGAGAAAGAAAGGAAGAGAAAGAGGAAGAGGGAGAAGAGGAGGAGGTGTTTATAGTCGACCAAGTGCCCGCGTGCGTTCCGATACTGCGACTTCTCGGCTCGACCGCGGGTGCTGTGCCATGGCTACGATTCCTCCGTCGGTCGAGGATACTGTTTTATTGCCATTTCCCGGATCAGCTACTCGCGAGACGCGACGAGGGGGCCTGGGTGAGGAGGCTTCTGAAGCGGTGTTACCGGGTTCCTTTCGATGCGTTTGAGGGTTGGGCGATAAGTAAGGCAGATAAAGTCGTTGCGAATTCAAGGTTTACAAGAGCTGTTGTCGGAGAAGTGTTTGGCAAGAGGAGGCTAGGGGATGTCAAGATTATTTATCCCTGCGTCGATACGGAAGCCAAGGCAGGAGAGCCGAAGGAGGAGTGTGGCCAGGTGGCAGACGGGGCCGCATTGTGGGGTGGAAAGAAGATATTATTGAGTATAAATCGGTTTGAAAGAAAGAAGAACGTTGAGTTGGCTATTCGAGCATATCATGGGTTAGATGAGAAGGAGAGGAAGGAAACCAGGTTGGTCATTGCTGGTAAGTTGGATGCCGTTGTGGTTACTTATGTTCGCAGCAGTCCTAAACACGTTTTGCAGGGGGCTACGATAACCGCGTCCAAGAGAATGCACAATACCACAAAGAACTCGACTCGCTGGCTTCGAGTCTCGGCCTCCAAACGGCTACATCTAAAACAGTTATTTCTGCCCTCTCCGTTCCCGAATCCATCGACGTACTCTTCCTCCTGTCAGTTCCCTCCGCCTTCAAACAATCTCTTCTCTCGTCCTCTTCCTTACTCCTCTACACACCCTCTCACGAACATTTTGGCATTGTCCCTGTTGAAGCAATGCACTCTGGCCTTCCGGTCCTTGCGGCTAACACGGGAGGACCGCTCGAGACAATAATCGAAGGGAAGACGGGCTGGCTTAGAGATGTCAACGCGGTGGATGCATGGACTTCAGTAATCAGAAAAGCCCTGTTTGAATTAGACGACTCTGCTCTTGCCGCAATAGGCAAGAATGGCCAAGAAAGGGTTGAAAAGGAGTTCTCCCGTCATGCCATGGGGGATCGGTTTGAAGAGGAGATTGACAGGATGTTCCTAGCACCAAGGAGACAGGTTAGGGAGTGGCAGATACTGGTGGCCCTGGGTGTAGCGGGGCTTTTAATTGGCTTGCTGGCTTCCTTGTTCATGGGAAAAATCTTATGATTGTAACAATAATGAAGAATCTATACCCCTTTTAAGATTTTCGCGGTTGATTCAGAAATGCGGTCTTACTCCCTCTCCTTTTTGACTTCATAGTTGTTCTTTCCCAAAAACGGATAAAAGAAAACACAAACACGTGACTTTTGTCGCCTTCACCTCTCCACATCCTTCTCGGGGCGGAGCATGGACGTCAATTCCCACCTTGAATTTTCTTTTTGTACATTCGAGTTGCTATTCAGAGAGTCTCACAATATTCTTCAGAAGTTTAAACCCTTTTTTTGTGTTTTTTTCGCCTTCCTCTTTTCTTTGGATATCTCACTAGGGATGCTTTGGCGCTGGTGCAAGGACTGACGGTGGTTGAAGTGCGATCGCACTGAGGCGAATCAAGTACTACCTAACCTGCAGTTTAGGCCATGGAAACCTCGATTGATATCTGTTCATGATGCCTCCGCAAGTTATAAGTCTACTTTCATCCCCTGAGAACACCTCGCCACAACCGAGGCGGCAACCTCCCAATTGTCCCGTTCAGAAAACTGCTCAAAATAGCAACCTGGTTTCCCTGTCCGATGACCACATTAATTCATCTTTGTTCGACTATGGAGATATTAAAACGCCAGCAGCGAAGAGACGTCGGCTAAGCCCTACCCCGGAGCCGAGAAAAGAGGAGACGTTCACGAAGACGAAACATTCTCCGGCCCTGTGTCTCTCGGAGGACAGTATCCTGTCGGACGCACAACCGGTAGCCCAGGGTCGTTATGATCCTTCAAAACAAAAACACGTGTGCGTCGACATCTTTGACCCAATAGTATGGTCTTCGTCTGCGCCGGAACCGCCATTGAGAACGATGAACAGACAACTGTCGGAGTCGGGGGAAAATGGCAAGGGATCCGAGGTTATATCAATCGATGACGATGGGATAGAAAATATGAGGGCGCAGTTTTTTGTGGAGGATGAAGAAGAGCCCTTGGGGCTCTCACCGCCTCAAACAGCTTCGCACTTGAATTTGTCGAGTCGAACTGCGGCAGTTCTGGCTAGTCTAAAGAGTCAGAACAATTCCAAGCCTTCAAGAACCGCAGGTAGAGCTAACAAAGGGAAAAGAGACACGTGCGTTATTTTATCAGACGACGAGGTAGATGTGGATGACTTGCTTCCTTCGCCCGGCAAAAAGAAACGTACGACTAGGGCACCTACCGCTGACAGGATGGCAAAAGCCTTAGAAAGAGAGGCCGCAAAAGCTAGAAGGCAACAGGAGAAGGAAGAAGAAAAGGAGCGCAAACGAAAGCTCAAGGAAGAGAAAGAGAGACAGAAGAGACTTGCTGCTGACATCGCAGAAGTCAATAAATCGAAGGTTGACAAGAAAATTTCGACACCAGAAATGCTGATCGATGTATCTCTGTCATTGCAAGACACCAGCGTTGGAAACCAAGTTGGTGAGCACATGAGACACATTGGAGTGGAGATGAACTTTGTTCCGACGCAGCAACCGGGTGTTATCTCCTGGCGTCGCAAGGTCACAGCTAGATATAACGAAAAAGCGGGGCATTGGGAACCGTGTCCGCTGACGATTGAACGAGAAGAACATGTTATGTGTTATTTGTCGGCCCAGGAGTTCGTCGACTTGGCCGTTGCTTCTGGTGGGGATGGTACCGTGGGAATTGGCCTTCTTGAGGAGCATGTGTCGAAGCTCATGGGAAGCTTTCCAAAGGCCAAACCGATCTATCTAATTGAGGGACTTTTGTCATGGATGCGAAAGAACAAGAACATACGTAATCGCGCTTACCAGGCAGCTGTTCTACGCCAGTTTAACGAAGACCTGAACAATCCGGAAACTCGACAGCGCAGAAGAAAACTCGATGCTCCACCACCTGTTGATGAAGACACTATCGAGGACGCTCTCTTGCAACTTCAGGTGCAGCACAACTGTCTGATTCACCATACCAATGCTCCAACCGAATCCGCAGAATGGATTAAGAACTTCACCGAGCACATCTCCACCATACCCTACAGACAGGAGCGCATGAATCTCCAGAACGCCAGCTTCTGCATGGACGTTGGCCAGGTGAAGACTGGCGAAGACGCTCGTGATACATATGTGAAGATGATACAGGAGGTGCAGCGGGTTACTGCACCCATGGCGTATGGTATCACGACACAGTATGGAAATGTGAGAGAGCTTATCGTTGCAATGAAAAGGGAAGGACCGCTGATGTTGCAAGATGTCAAAGTATGGATCTTTTTTTTTCCTGCTGTGAACCCTATTTGCGTCTGCATTGTCTTGCACATGCTAACGAGTCTCGTGGTTAGAAATGCACAAACAAAAGTGGAGCACTGTCAGAGGCAAGAATTGGACCTGCTGTGAGCAGACGGTTGTATAAGGTGTTTACTGGCTTGGATCCAACCTCGACCGACGTATGATCCATTCTGAATACACCAAACATTATCTAGACTTTCTCTTGGTCCTGGTTAATCTGGATCCTGTTCTGGAAACCGTTGGGAGGACATATAT
>FQSS02000770.1:633-42380 GCA_900128795.2 Malbranchea cinnamomea
TTTCAGGCATAAAGTCGACGTACTAGTACTTTGGGCATCAATGCTACAAACTAGTAGTAGTAATATACTCATTGCAGCTCCGTCGCTTAAACACGGCCTTCTAGCTACATACTACTACACTGAATATAAACTTGGCAGCTGCAACTCCTTCTTCATACACCATAAGAAATCCAAACGATACTACTAATTCTACTGCTACATGTCACGTACTACTGTCTGCAATACTCTGACCAGGATGGCGTCCTGCCTGCTACTACTACACAGTAGTATGGTACGAGGAGTACTGCGTGTGCTCGTACCAAGCAACTAACAACTGCTAACCACACCTGTCAATGTAGTCCTGGTATGGAATATAGTATTACTATATACATTGGTATATAGTTAATGGCAGTAGTAACTTATACCACTAGTAGTTCCAGGAGAGCCTCTTCCAACCTTCCCCTCGCCGATCTTCCTTCGTATCGCTGCAGGACGCTTGGACCACATCCGTTCCATCCATGGCAGGTGGCTGAGGTAAGCAAAAAGCTGTGGCCGACGAGACTCGGAAACCTTCAAGTACACTCTCGTCTCGGAAATGGCGTGGCAAAAAAGACCGGCAGCATGGAGACATGAGGCAGCTGGGCTGAATGCTACCACATACTCCTTCCTACACTGTACATGCTATTACAGGGGAAGTAGTAGTACCGAAAGAGGCTCGACGACAAGAGGAAACATCTGGTCTATAGTTCTCTAAAGTGTTATTCTTGTGTCTGCTTGGAGTACTTGTAGTACTACATACTACTGACTATACTATGTACTATCGAAAGCTGCAGTACGAGGGAATACTGTGCCCTCCCACGAGACAGAAAGCAATTCAGCACCATTGAACCAGTACTACATACTTGTTCGTCCCGAGTCACCATGATATTGTCGGTTGACCTTGCTCAGAATAGTACATACTAGTACTTTGCAGTGGTCGTAATAATGTGCGATAACAAAAGGAGTAATGCACCAAGGACATACTGCTACCACTTGTAGTATACTCCAAGGACCAGATGGTACTACAGAGTACCGTGTGAGGTACGTGCTGATTCGAACAATCCAAGTGCTCCGTTGCGCTACGCCGTTAGAGACTACTGGGGATGTCGGAGGCTCGTACTGCTCCACAGTGAGTCACGCTATCCAAACATCAAACGCGATCATCACTGTTTATTCTCTCCATCCTCTCCACACCGTGGTCGTGACTTGCCACATCGAAACAGAATGCGCCATGTTTCTCCATTCAAGCTCCAGAGAAATTTTGTCCGATTACTAGAACTACGAGCACAGAAAAATTTAATCCTAGTACTAAACAGGTACCGCTTGGCCTTCCCCCCCCAACCCCCCCACCACCTTCTAGATAATGGCCTTCTAGACATATCCCAGAGGCAGAAGGGGCTCAAAGTGTCAAGCCATAGTAGCTAACTAAGTTATTACTCGTATCTTTGTCATCCTTCATCGGCATCCCGAGAAAGGACAACAATAATCACCAGGAGTTTGATGTGGTTGGGATAAACTAGCGCCTTGTCCTAGCTTGGCGCAGCGGACGAGAGAGGCACGGAAGCCGTGCGATTGGCTAGCCCTAATCTGCATTGTGGGGGCAACCAGAGGCACAGAGGAAGCTGAGGAAATCGTGGATGCTCAACACATGCCGTTCGGACCGGGCGGTCCCTGTACCGTGAACCTTGAAAGGGCATGCCGGCACGGTGAGTGAATCGTAGCGAGAGGACCCCGGGCTGCGGGTTTTCGATTCACTCTGATTCAATGACAGCTGGCTGCTGGCCCCATACGTATGGAGCCAAGTAGATCATTTTTTAGTACAATTATTTATCATGTAACATGTTAGTACTACGTATAGTTATCCGTAACTACTACTCAAGCACTACTTAGTCCGACTGTCACCACCATTGTGTACTATGTAATGCGGGAAGGGCTTGTGCTCTTACCTAGCACTAACTTAATCTACATCCCCCAGATATTTAGCACTGTTTCTCACAAGAGAAAAAAAAATTCTTATTTTTCCTATTATCTTTTTTTCCTTTTTCTTCAAAACATGAAGCTTGAGGATATCATATGCTGGAGCCAACGAGACGTGGACAAAAGACGTCCACTTCCCTGGATCGCTGATCCAACCGTCTCAGAATCGGACGTTCTGCTAGTCCGACGTGGATCAGAACACGGAGACGAAGCACACGGTCCCTTGAATTATCCCCTTGACGGAGGAGAAAAGCGGACCACGGCGTTTCCTGGCTTCAAAAAGCGTCACACCGCTGACCCGATAGAACTGTTCTACGATCTGTTCTTCGTTGCCAATCTGGGGAGCTTCACGTCAAGCCATGAGATCAACAACGTCTCGAGTATGTTAGCGCATGAAGAAGCCTACTCTCCCCCAGCCCAGCAGGATACTTACTACCTTCTTCTTCTTTCTTTTTCTAACCAACTGGGACTTCTTTCCTCCCGTTTCTAGATCTGAAATCATATGTTGGCTTTATTTCGCTTATGTGGTTCGTCTGGTTACAGACCACGCTCTTCGATATCCGATTCAACACCGATTCCGTCCTCTCGAGAACGTTCAAAGCATTTCATCTTGGGATCATGGTCGCTTTCGCCATTTTGGCGCCCAATTTTGATACTTCAAACCTCGAGCAACATCCAGAACGATTTCGAGACATGAGCTTGGTCCTCATGGCCACACGCATTGTCCTCATCCTGCAATACGCCACGGTTGCGTGGTACGTCAGGGTGTGGAAACATACCCTCGTGGCCAAAACGGCAGTCATGGCCATTCTATTTGGTGCCGCGATGGTGTACTTGGGTCTCTCCTTTGTCTTCATCAGAAATCCCCAAGTGCATGGCTATGTTGGATGGTACGTCGTCTCGGGTGTTGAGGCAGTGTTAATGATCGCGATCTCCAGTTTCTGGAAAGTCCTGAGCTTCAAGAATACCGCCATCGTCGATCGATTTGCTGGCATGACCCTCATCGTCTTGGGCGAGGGTGTCGTTGGTATGACCAAAGCTGTAAGTGACCACTGGGGTGCTACCTCGGACACCGCAGGGATTTGGGTCTAGAGCTGCTGACCACAACCCGCTGCTACTCAGGCTACAGGAATCGCCCAAGGCACAACGAAAGTAACAAAATCGTCCATCGGCCTCATGATCGCCTATGTGCTGATTGTCGTAAGTGTCGCCCAACCTCTTCATTCCTATATAAATTATTATGCCGTTTGCTGTGGCAATCTGACCATCGCGAGATCTAGTACTTCATATACATGATGTACTTTGATCAACTCGATGAAGAGCGATTCGGTACTATTCGTCAGCAGTTATGGGCCCTTCTGCACTACCCTCTGCACATCGCAATTCTCCTCACTATAGAGGGCTGTCGTGCCTTCGTGCTTTTTGATACCGGTCGAAGGCTCGTTGACAGGGCTGCCCATAAAGCGGCAGCTATCCTGGAGGCGGCAGAGACCCCTTCAGACATCGTTCGAGGCCTGAAAGAGATGGTTGCATATGTATCACGCCGCCTTGCCACCAAGGACGGAATGCCTGACTTCCAGGCCAACTATGACCAAATTCTCAGCCTGAACATGAGCGACCCGAATGACGAGAAGATCTACAACTCGGTCTTTAAAGATTACGTGGCCAAGCTGGACCTCTGGATCATGGGAACCCTGGGCGTCGTCCCGGATAGTCCTGGAGAAGACTACAAGGTATCAGACGAAAAACTTGCCAAAAAGGGCTATGTCATATTCAATTTCTTTTTCATCGCGAGCGGCGTCACGCTCATCTCGTTGGCGGTTCTGCACTGGTTCGGCAAATCGCGCAAGTCAAGGGGGGAACTTCTGTCCATCGTCATTACAGCAGCAATCGGCATCAGCTTGGCGCTCGTATCACTCATTTCGAAAACAAGTAAGAGCAACGACGAGGAATCGGCCTACTACAAGTTTACGCAGTCTTCATGGGTCGAACCGCTGGTTCTTCTAACATACGCTCTTGGTAAGCTCTTCTTAGACATCTTCTGCCCCTTCTTTCCAAGGCCGTGTAATTTCTTCTTCTGGAGCGAGGCGCTGACGTTGCAACGTGCAGTTCTTGCTATTGACGGTTTCATCATCTGGTTCTCGTATCGCCGGCAGTACAAACGTGTCACGTAGATCGATGGAAAAAGAACGGAGGTGGAGTTTCAATCTAGCGATGCGGAATATCAATTTGCCTGTCAGTTTTGCCAATCCCTAAAGAGAGAAGAAGAGTCGATTATTTTGAATGACATTATGAGATCAATAACGGTGCTTGGTGAATCGGACGTCAATCCGATCTTCTGCCTGTCAAAATGTCATCATGTCATCCAAGTGCGAAGCAGGCTTTCCTTCCCAGCTTGATCTGCCACTCTCTACCGCCCTAGTACCCCTCATCTCCCACTTCTGCCTGTCTTTTCCCACTCTCTCTCTTACAAGCAAGCATCTATCAGAATAACTAATAGTAATTCTAGTTGAATTCCATCTCCAATTGTGGAGTTTCTCAAAGTCCCAATTCACCTCCGGCACTGCCAAAGTTTATAGCCAGCAGGCCTAGCCGTTTTTGGCGACACCTGGCACGATACGACGCCAGCAGCAGACCCAGGCGAGCCCCAGCCTCCACCAAGCGGGCACGAAGATCGAATCACGAAGAGGTTTACAAGCGACGGACTGCTTCTGTAGCTTCCTACGAGTGTGAAGATCCATACAACCACAGTCAAGGGTATTCAAGGAACCACTCAGTTGAGTCTTTGCCAATTGAATCCTTGCAGCTTACCTCTAGGAACTCCACCCTGTACAACGAGCTACAAAGCCAAGGGTGGCTCGCAAACACCCCATTCGTTTCCACTCAGACCAAGTTGATGTGTGTTGTGCACAGACCTCTCTGCACAGAGCCCCGATTGTCTTTTCGGGATTAGCGTCTCTGGTCTTCCCCCCTCCTCTCCTCCCGCTAGCGTAGGCTCTGCTTATCGATAAGGGCCGCAGGTTTTTTTTTTCCTTCCGTCCTGCCCTTCCATCTCAACCCCACGTCCAAAACCCCAAAGGGCTTCTCCCTTCATCCACCAGCAAGCGACTTCTGGAGTTTTGCGCTTGCTCTTGACTCCCTAAAGCTCCAATTTCTAAAAAGAAAACAATTACTTATATATATCTTGTCTTTTCCTTTTACACTTCGTTCTCTTGTGTGTTTTGCTATCTCTTCTTTTGTTCCTTGGCCTGACTGACTGAACCCCACTGGGACTGTTTGGCGGGAAATAAGAAGGAAAAGAAGAATGATTGAGGACAAGAGCGAATTGATTGTTACTGCCAGCCCGACTGGAGCAGGAGACTCTCGTCGTGTCGCTGGAGAGAGTGGTCGATCAATCGCGGCAGGGAACGATACCGGTGCAGACGGACCTCGAAACCTCGCGGACGACGATGTGGCACTTGCGGATATTGTGGACGAGAGCAAAAAGGGCTCCTTTGCTTATTTTTATACCAAGGAGTTTTACATTGTCTTGCTTCTCGGGTGAGTAGGAAGTTCTCGCGCAGAAAAATGAATATATGTAGACAACAGGATTCGTCCTGACATCCATGTTGCTCTTCAGCCAGATCCTAGCACTCGGGATCACGGGTACAAACACCTTTACGAGTCTTCTTGCCGAGATTGGCACGTCGATTCCGGCTTTGCAGTCGCTGTTCAACTATGCGCTGCTGTGCGTAGTCTACGGAAGTTATACGCTCTATCGCTATGGCATCAAGGGATGGTTCAAACTCGTTTGGAGGTCTGGATGGAAGTGTATGTCAATATCCAACTTGGCTTGAGGGTCGCGTAATCAGACTCACTGATTTACAATAGACATTATTCTCGCGTTCTGCGACGTCGAGGGCAACTACTTCATCGTCCTGGCCTACCGCTACACCACCATCCTCAGCGCCCAGCTCATCAACTTCTGGGCAATTGTCATGGTCGTCGTCATCTCCTTCTTCTTTCTCCGTGTGCGCTATCATTGGGCCCAGATTATCGGAATTCTTGTCTGCATTGGCGGAATGGGCGTGCTTATCGCCTCAGACCATATCACAGGATCTAACGGCGGCTCTGCCCCAGACCAGGTTAAAGGCGACCTTTTTGCTCTTTTAGGCGCCACTTTCTACGGCCTCACCAACGTTGCCGAAGAGTACCTGGTTAGCAAGCGCCCGATGTACGAGGTCCTCGGCCAACTGGGCCTTTACGCCACTATAATTATGGGCGTCCAAGCCGCCATCTTCGACCGGTCATCCTTCCAGTCCGCAGTCTGGAACGGCGACGTTGGCGGTTACTTCGTCGGCTACACTTTGTGCCTCTTCATCTTCTACTCTCTGGCTCCCATCCTCTTTCGCCTCGCATCAGCGGCGTTCTTCAACATCAGTCTCCTGACCGCTAACTTCTGGGGTGTCGTCATCGGGATCGAGGTCTTCGGTTATGCCATACACTGGATGTATCCCATTGCTTTCGTGCTGATCATGCTGGGCCAGATCGTGTACTATTTGGGTAGGCGGGTCCTGGGTGAGTCGCGCAAGCCGTGGCTCGGGCGTAATCAGGAAAAAGGCGTTTCTGGGATCGGAACCGCACGAAGGAAGCTCGATGCGGATACTGCGCGGGTGACCAATAGTGGTGCTGCTGCTCCTTCTTCCCATACTGCCGCTCCTGGGAATTTAGTTTGAGCGGAGTCGGCGCGGTTTTGGGCGATTTTTTTTTTCGCGGTCTTCGTTTAATCTCTTGCATCTACCGTATCTGAGGAGCATATATCTTCGTGGTTATGTACACCTAATCTATGAAGCTACCCATGGTGTACAGCAGTATTTAATGATCGTTCCTTTGTTGACCACACCAATGGTTGAAGACAATTAACACACTAACAGAAAAAGCCATGAAGCAATGAAGCATACTAATACCCAAAAGAGTACAGACTAGGAAGTAAATACAGTGCGAAGAGGCAGGAAGATTAGAAGACTAGCAACTTGACTAACTGGGAACCTATTCTGCATGATAAAAGCAAAAAAGTATTAAAAAGAAAGCAGACTCATCAACAACTCCGAAGAAAGCATCAGGAAAAGAGGACACCGTCAAACCTTGCAAGCACGCCCAAAGCAAAGAGTCACGCGACCTTAACGAAAGCGACCTCATCCATGCCATCATATGGGGAATGCTAAATGAGATGGCAGGAACATTAATGACCTCTAGGGGGGGTGGGGAAAGCACCCAAAACCGGCAACGCTCGATCTCGAGAACAGAACTCCAACACCTTCGCCCTTGCGCGCCCTCCCGCCAAATGATCAATCGAATCAGGCCAGATCAACCGACATCACTTCCCTGCGAAACAAGCCAATGCCCAACCGAGTGTCATAAACAGCAGAAAAAGGGAAAGAAACACAAGGAAAACAAAAACAGCAACAAAAACGGAAAGAAGACCGCTGGCACAATGTCGATGAAAAACGGAAAACGAAAAATGGACGAGGGAAAGAAAGGGCCGCGAAAAGGACAAGATGCTCCGCCAGCCTTTCCATCCAGAGCTCCAGATCCTTTTTTTTTCACCTTTACCCACGCATAACTGGCACAAAGAAAGGATAATAAAAGACATTGCGAGCACACACAACGCCTCGTGGGTTTGCCCGTTTTCCCATTACCTGGAGACTATTTTTTGTTCTTCTTCGTTGTTCATTCCGACAAAAGACACAGCTTTCTCTCTTAACGCCGGTGACCAATCCCGAGTCGCATGCGCCATGAGCGGGGCAAATCCAAAAGGATTGGTCCCATAACTGAAAACAAGATGAATATTTAGCCCCAAACAGAGGCTTGGACGCCCAGAGAGTTCTTAGATCTCCAGACGTTGTTTCCGCCGCTCCACCCTAGACCAACGCCAGGGGAGGATTCATTTCCAGATGCGGGTGCTTGGGTAGAAGGAGCCCCCTTCGGAGCTCCATTTTCGTTTCCACTGGAGCTGGCGTCATTTGAGAATCCATAGCTCAGTGGTGAGGGTAATGGGGTTGTCGACCGCTTGTTCAGAGCGGGATTGGGTGCCTGAGTGGTCGCGCTTTGCTGAGCAGGACGCGACCCAATGGGGCCAACAGGCGCTCCTGGTGCCTTGGAATCAACGCCGGTACCCGCTGGAGAGGAAGCTGAATTGTGTGAAGGCTGCTGCGCCGGGTTGCCCTCGAAAATTCCGAACGCTGCAGCGTTGGCATTGGAGCTTGGAGATGAGGTGCTATTGGTCGGGGACTTGGTTTGCTGTGCCACGGGAGATGGACCGGCAGCCGCAGTTGACGTAACGGGAGCTGTAGAATCAGCACTGCTCTGGGGTTGTCCGAGTCCAAACGGATCAACACCTCGAGGAGATGGTCCACGGCCAGCGACGCTTGTCGCCATGGTTGGGGTAGCGGAGGCCTGATTTTCAGACCGCGAACTATCTTCGCCCATTCCGCCGTTGGGAAAGAATGCTGAACTATCATTGCCATACAAGGCACGGTGTTGGCGTGCAATCAATTCGCGTCGGCTTTCTTCGCTCATCGCGGCGGGACTCAAAGAACGATCGGACTTGTTTCCAGACATTTCGGCAAGAAGGCCTTATTCCAATACACAGCAGTGTTAAGATATAAGTACAAACCCAAAAGCATACAATATGGGGGCAAGAAAAAAAAGGAAATGAAAGGGACACGAGAAACTCCGAAACCCACGATGACGATAAAAACAGAAAGGTAACCGGCAGAAAAAAAAATCCCAAGAAACCAAGGAATTAATAGAAACGACGATCATCAATGGTGTCATTTACGTACTTCGGTTGTACTGTTGCTCCTGGTGGTAGTTACGAAGCTCTCTTTCTCTTTGAGCAGCCATTCGTCGCTTCGCTTGCATAACTTGTTCAGCCTCGTTGGAACGCACGGGGTAACGTTGGGCTGCGTAGAATCCCTGAAGGCTAGTAGCCGAATGTGGACGCATCGCATCGTAGTCACTGACCGAATGGTGGCGCTGAGGAAGCATCGTACCCATCATACGAGGATCTGTGGCGCCAAGTTAGTGGTGGACGAACACTCGCACGGCCTGGAATGAATGCCAAACCCACCGTACTCGTAAGGGCGTCCCATCATGAACGGAAACGACTCTCGACGGGGAAAACCGTTGAAGATTTTCCCGCTCTTGACAAGGTTGTCAATTGCACGGTCAACCTCTTCAATAGAATCAACTGTTAGTCAGATGATCTCCCTATGCTAATGCCTGTGTAATTTTTTTTTGTCCACGGGGCGGGAGTGGTCACTATCAACCCAGGAACCGAGCGGATCATGGTAGAGACAAAAATTTGCATACCGTCAAACTGAGACAAGAACGCGGTCGGCTCTTCGCGTTGTGCGGTCGAGCTAGCACCTGCAGGCACGATGACTGTCAGCTAATATATTCGCCCGAGTATCATGATTGGTAGGCGTCATGCCGGGCAGGCGTGAGAGGTATTACCTGATCGAGAAGGGGGAGGAGGTTGCTCCCAAGAAGCCTGGCGCACGGGAGCTTGCCAGCCCTGAGGTTCGTAGTACGACATATTTCTCTCTTATTCCTCTTTTATCTTTTGACCCCCCCCAAAAGTCACACGATCCTAACGCCCCCGAGCAACGAACGAGACGCGGCGGGTGAATAAGGAATGGAAATCCGACCTGGCGGAATCGTAGCAACTGTATCAGAGGACACTCATTAGCATATACATGTCAATTATGGCTTGACGGTTGACTCAGGGCTGGGAAGGGGAAGCCTGCGGGAAAGGTGATCGGTGGTCGCCTCGGTTGCCAAATTCGCTGACGAAAACGTGATCAACCTCACCACCCCTTCACACAAAATGAAATTTTTTGCCTCATGAGATATAAGATGATCGACACAGATTCAACAAAATGCAGGCTCTTTCTTTCCTTGGCGAAAAGCATCAATCCAAGAGCTGGGTGACTTGCGAGATGGGGAAAACCTATTAGAAGCAAGACACTCACAGATTATGAATGCAGCGGAAACGAGTCCGTCCCTTTTGGGTTTCCAGAAAATCCCTAACTTCGAGTCGGCATAGGGGAGACAAAACGGAATCGCTGCCTTCCCCGAGAGCAGAGTTCTATGGTAGGCGGAGGAAGGGAGGGAGGATGAAAGAGAGATGAGAGGCGAAGTGAGCGTTGAGGGAAGATCGAGAAAAGTGAAGCCGCAGGAAGGGAAAAAATGGACGAGGGAGAACGGCAGGGCTCGGGTTGGAGATAGCTCCCTTTCCGTAACGATACGACCCCAAGCCATCATGCCGTCTACCCCATGGACTCGCTGTCTTTCGAGTTCTTCAACAGCACAACTCGACCCGACATGGCCACGAGAGATTTCTAGTAATGGTGAGGCTAATTTTTTACTTGATTCTATCTATCTAGATTTGCTCTTCGCCTTTGTGTTTTGTGGGTTTGCTTATGCTTCAACGACAGCGGGCGTGACACCGGCGCCGTTTCCATTCTTGTAATTTTACCACTCAATACAGCTTAATCTCCTCCACTTCTTTACACAGTACGGAAGGGTTGCACGTCTGAATTACAATTGACGGGGTTTCTCGTCGTTCCATCCTGAAAATGCCAAGCCAGATTCGACGATATTAGGATTCTGGAGATATCTTGCTCGACCTTGTCCTTCCTTTGCTGCCACTGCAGTTCGACGGCTAAATGGCTTTACTCTGGGGGTGCTATTCGGGCACTCAAGCATCCATCGGAGAGTGTACTATGTAAGTTGAAAGCTTCAACTCTGCCTTGTCTCCTTGGTCACACCGAAGGACACTTTGGCTGTTTCAATGGCTGATGGTTTATCTTTCTTCAATGCACCACTGTGCTTTTGGAGGGAATTGAGGGCTGGATGCAGACCTTTAATGTTATCTCTCCGTTGCATGGTCGACGCGGGTCCCATTGGGTGATGTATCTGTCGTCGTGCCCGTCGTTAAACATGGCTGCCAGTGCGTGGTGCGCGCCTTTTACAGCCTTCGTTGCAGGGCGAATACATCTAGTTCTCAGAACTCTCAGCTTGAACAGGACTCGAATGTTGGAGAGATGGGGAATTGCTATGGATAAGCCCCGTGCCATGCCTGTGGGGTATATGTATCGAAGATATAACCACCAAACCTGATCCCGTTTGAACCAAGACAAACATGCCTTAAGTTATGGTTCTCTTTTCTGTCGTCCTTTTTTTGTCCTGCCTCAAGCTCGTCTACAGCGACTATCAGACTACACTTACGGCACGACATGAGTACCTTGGTCGTCAAGGGCTGACAAAAAGTCCACGTCGATAGATTCTAACTACTAGGAGAGCAGACCACAGATTGGTGGATCCTATTTCAACGGAAATAGTGAATTTTTCCTCACTGCATTGGTACAGTTTCTGTCTGGGGCGCTTTTGAAGCCAATCCACCCAAGATATGCCGGATGTGGCTGCTGTGGATGCATATTGTATCCAGGTGCATCGCTGTACGTGTGGACTGCCGGAGTCACCGCCATCCAGGGCCTCAATAGTCAAGACATTTGGATGCTGCCCTGTTTGCACCTACTTATCATCACAAATTTAAGGACCAATAAGTAGCACAGGCGAAGTTGATGCGAATGGAGCACCGGGATTCTGAGTCTGACATGCCATACTCGAAGAGCACTTTGCTGCTGCAGGGTGCCATTGTAGCAGGTAGGTCTGTCCAACGTTCCATGGTCTTTCCAGCTTGTTGAGTGTGGCAATTCAAACAAGCGAAGCAGTAAATGAGAGTCCATGGATGCTTCCGAGTCCCGTGCAGTCCCTGTGCTATTTTTGCTCCCATGACAGGTGGTGGCTTTGGTTTCCCATCTGCCATGCCTCGACTGTTCATGCATGGAGCACAGACAGACATGCAGGAAAATTGTTCTGGGCGGAGAGGCGCAAGTTGAAACAAAGAAACAGAGCCCCTGTTGAGGATATGGAGGTTAGTTAAAGTGAGGGGTATTCTCCGTGCCATCCATCTTTCATGGAAGCACAGAGTACGGTGTTTGCTTGAAACACCTGCAGAATAGCAGGCCATCAGCAGCGTCACTGCCAGGAGCAGTTCGAATGTGACAGGGTACTCTGTCTGTTGGATGGGAGCCAGAGCAGAAGGCCAGTGCGATTGCGGGTAACTCAGTGATCGGCGCCAATTGTGCCATTGGTGGACAGGCTGAAGTATCGAGAAAATCCGCGCCGTGGTGTCTCACAAATGAGAGAGCATGACTGAATGATGCACTTACCTGAAGGAGGACGGGCATTCTTGCTTTCCTATTCTATCCTTCCTGCTCCTATGCTCTCTTCTCTGTGCTGGTAGAGTACAACATACATGTACATGCTCTGTGTATGATACTCCTAGCAGTAATCCCGGTCGGGAGTCAAAGAAATGGCCATGCAATTGCAGCGAACCATTGGATGGCAGGCTGGTGTGTCTGAATTCTCAAGGAGGAACGGCCATATTTGTCCATGACAATCAACACAGTTGAAGGGGGGTCCCATAGCAACGACATATCGTGGTATGTACGAAGCAGCAATTTATCTACGGCGAACCAAGTAGGACTACCTCGTCTACCAGCCATGGTACCGATTAATTATCTCAAGTAGTCATCGAGGGTTCCACGTGACGTCAAGAGCCTTTTAGTGGCCTGCAGCCAGTGCAATATATGGAGAAGTAATCTGTACCGCGCACTATACACGGACGACTACGATAATTCGATCCCAGAGTAGCGTGGATTTTGAGACTTCTACCAGTATTACTACTTAATCAATTCACTCGCTCGCAAAATTTTAGGTAAACGGAATGATGAAAATCCCATAGCTTAAGTGACTGGATATCTTGCAGTCGTTCTCAATGACTGATGCTCACTGGCGTACGCTAAGAAGTAAGAAACCTTGGAAGTTACCGTAGGTACCTGGTACCCTGGAGTATGTGCTTTCCGCAAGCTCCCACAATTTGAGACACCGTCATTCACAGTAAAAGTTTTTGCAATCATCTTGATTACTTCGACAGGAGACAAGAAGAAAATACACTGGTGAATGCAAGTTTCACGGTGGGTTTTTCTGTGTAGGGTTGATCGATTGAGGGACCTTTTTCTAACCGGCAGCATCGTGCCGCTGACCCCAAATCGGTACACATACTTCCCTGTAAGAAACGATACCACTCTAACGACGACCTTATGCTCACAACCCAAACCACCTTTTCCTGTGTCCCTTTTTTGAAACCTCACATCAATCTCCCTTCAGTTCCTAAAAGACCTCCCCTCTTCGTTCCGGAGCTTGATTCTCCTTACTCCAAGACCTCGTGGATCATTGCTGAGCCTTTCTTCGCCCTTACTGGGTGAACTTCTTAGCTCCGTCCCGCAATCTGAACCGTTCCCTCCATCAACCACCTGCGTCGTCGCACCCCTTGCAAACCACGGTTTTCTCGAGAACGGTCGGTCTTCCCGGTACACCAATCCCTATTTACGCGAGATATAGCGTTCTGGTGTGTGCCTGAAATAGCTCGATTTTCCCGTTCCTCTTTTTTTTTACCCTGGTGTGCTTTCCACTGTTTGGGAGGCGGGCTCGCAGCGCCCCGTTTAGAGTGTCCGACAAATCGGAACTTTGACTGACTATCTCATAGAAATCGACCCGCAGGGTAGAAGATCGTGAGATTACCTGAGCTGCGTGCCGAACGGACTCCTCAGGACGCGTTTCCTCTTCTCCAACACCTTCACTGTCGTTGACGACACCCTTGGTCTGTCAGCAATCACGTTCCTGCCGTCCTCGTCGTTGCGACCGCAGGTCGGGTGACGGTCGAGCTTTCTCTCAAAGATACGTTGCTCTACCTCCGGAACAAGGCAACCGAATCTATACTCTGCTGTACACGAATCGCATCGGTTTCTTTGGCCTGGACGCTTGGGACATTTTTTTCTTTCAGACGCGGGGTCCGGCGTTGTCTGACAACGTTGGAGGCGCCTTATGGGATCTGATGCTCATGGGAATGCCCGTTCATCACCGCTGAAACCAGGTGGCGCTTCACCCGTAGCCTCCGTCTCGCAACGGTGCACCATGTCGTGGGCTCTACCCACTGACATGCCTTCAACACTTCCCCCGCGGTCAAACCTCGCAAACCAACAGTCGAACTCCTTACCCTCTTCCCCGTACCAGCGCCCGCGAGATCACCCCTTCAGCAGATCGAGGTCCCCATCTCCTCATCGTAATCCTTCCCCGCGTTCCACGCACTCAGAAATCAACCATGTGTTGCCACCTCTTCGCAAGCAATATGGCGGTTGTAAATACGAAACAGGAATGGCACACTTCCGGAGACGAATGCCATACTCGCTCGGGAGTGACCTGTTACCCGAAGAACCTGGGCCGCTGAAAGAACGCCTTGATCCCGAAGACGAGGAAAGACTCACCAGTGACATGCGAGAGCTCTATGATAGGCTATTACCGTCTGCAGAAAGTGAACAAAGAAGGTCACAATTTGTTCGAAAACTTGAAAATCTTCTAAACACCAGGTGGCCCGGCAATGACATCAAGGTCCATGTGTTTGGCTCCTCTGGAAACAAGTTATGTTCAAGCGATTCTGATGGTACGTCGTGCATTCTGCGATACCCATGCCCTTTTTGTTACCATGGAAACTAAGGATGTTTCTTCACTAGTGGACATTTGCATAACAACGCCATTCAAGGAATTGGAACACGTGTGTATATTGGCAGACTTCCTTGCGACCAGTATGTTTGATGCCCGCCATATCTGATTTCTCCAGAGGCTGACCATATCGCAGGTGGTATGGAGCGTGTTGTCTGTGTCTCTCATGCAAAGGTACCCATTGTCAAGATCTGGGACCCAGAGCTCCAGGTGGCCTGTGATATGAATGTCAACAATACATTGGCACTTGAGAATACACGTATGATGAGGACGTATGTTGACATCGATGAGCGGGTTCGACCTCTGGCAATGATTATCAAACATTGGACAAAACGACGAATTCTAAATGACGCTGGTGTGTTCCTCAAAGAGCCATCTCCCCTCAATTATACCCTAGTTTCCACCGTCTACTAACAGTCCCTACTATTAAATATAGCTCTCGGGGGTACCCTCAGCTCGTACACTTGGATCTGTCTGATAATCAATTTTCTCCAGACGAGAACTCCACCAGTTCTCCCTAGCCTCCAACGACGTGCTTTGGAGAAAAACCTTCCAATCACCGAAGGGTCGTCATTTGACGATGACCTGGAAAGCTTGGTGGGGTTTGGGAATGCGAACAAGTCTTCACTCGGCAGCCTCCTCTTCCAATTTTTTCGCTACTATGGTTATGAGGTTGACTACGAGAAGTATGTAATGTCTGTACGCGAGGGAAAGCTAATTTCAAAGGAAGAAAAGCGGTGGCATCTGCTGCAGAATAATCGACTTTGTGTGGAAGAGCCGTTCAACACGTCGAGGAATCTGGGAAACACCGCGGATGACACGTCGTTCCGAGGTCTCCATATGGAGCTTCGACGGGCCTTCCGCGCCATCTCAGAGGGCAATCTTGACGAATGCTGCGAACAATACGAGTACCCTCCGGAGGAAGAACGCGTCTGGGAAAGACCACCGACGCAACGCCGGCCGGTTATCGCAACTGTTCCTCCTCTTCCCTCACGTGGTGGTAGAGGAGGTGCTCGGGGAGGGAGACACTCCAGCAACTTCAATCGCAGGGCAGATTCAGGCCGTCGATCTTCAAGTGCTGCCAACCGGCAAAGCACTTCTAGGCAATCCAATCCCGCCTTTACAGCCGAAGTCGCTCTGCAAGCCCAGCAAGCGCAATATCTCCTGCATGATCATCTGTATCAACAGATCCAGATCCTTCAAGCCCAAGAGCAAGAGCTCCGCATGCAACTACAGAACCAAGCTCTTTTGAGTGGGAGGACACCTCCAACCCTTGTCAGGCCCTATGTGCAGTTCCCTTATTCGCATCAAGACGCTGCGACAAGCACGGCATCGGAAGAAGCTCCGAGAGCTCGCGCTGGAACTGTGAATCACCCACCCTTATCCACTCCTATGCGCCAACAGGTGTATTACAATCCAGCCTTCATTCCAATGACTCTCCCAGCTCCTACTACAAACCCGCCGTCGCCGCCGATGCCCTCTGCTGTTCCAGACGCTCGTCGAAGTCACCGGCGATCGTCCATTGCTAACGGATCACCACGAAGTAGTAATCTAAGAGCCCAATCGCAGCCTGCCCGTCCGCTGCCTTCCCCGATGTTGCAGAGCTTTGGCTCGGCTGTCTACAACGTTCCTGTCCGACACGAGGGTAGCCAAGTGTCAGGTTTATCACAGGGCCAAGAATCCCCTCAGACAGCTCCGGTTGATAGCGATAACTACCTCCAGAATTGCATTCCTGTAATGCTAAAACCTGCTTACGATGAGAATCTCCCACCGGAGTATATTGGTTACTACGTTGGCGGTTCTCCGCAGCTTCAGACTGGGTACCGAACCTCCATGGCAGCTCCACTAACAGGGCCAAGTTCCTTATCTCTCTACGGTCCTGCGTTTCATAGATATTTCCAGAACTCGACTGAATCCCGGAACCCCGGATTATCTCCTCAGGAGCAGCCCAACTCAGATTCTGATTCCCACGACACACCGAATCTCACCACGCCCTCTTCTCAACCTCAGCCGTTGACCAGGTCAAGAACAGCGCCAGATTGTGGTCCTTTGATTGTGGACGGTTCGAATCCGGTCCATGAATCACGCCACTCAGGTTCCCCAGCATCCCATGGTCACACATATCTGAGCCAAAGTGCGCCAAGCTTTGACGAAAGATTTTACGGCCAGCCTGCTGGTGTGGGGGTGGCAGAGACGCTTTCGCAAGAGTATCATGACCAACCGGTCCATGAACATGACCCCACCTTTTTCTACGACAGTAATCGCCCACCCAATCTTCCTCACCAGGTGAACGGATGGGACCAGTATCTGAAACCGCGTAATGCAGCAATCAACGGTCATATTGGCAGAGTGGAAACCCTGTCGGAGCGATTACAGAAGTTCCAAATGTCTGACCCCAATTTCAACGCGGACAAGTTTGAAAAGTCGAGCGGGAGCCCCTACAGAAACACCAAGGGATATCATCTTCCAGCGGAGGACGAGGTACTTGTTACCGAGCAACACAACATAAACGAGAAGGTCTCGAAGTTGCCTAACCAAAGCTCCACCAAGGAGGCCCGAGTAGCTTTACCTTCCTCAAAACGCCGTGCCAATGGGGCGGTTGAATCGGAGAAGGCCAATGGCTCTACTGCACACAAAGCGCAAAGCAAAGGACGACACGAGCCCGCTGCCAGAACAACGGAATCTAAAGAAAAGCACCCAGAATCTCAGTCGCGGAAACCAAATGGAGTACATCAATCCAACGGCCATGGTTCCAATGCCCATGCTACATCCAACCCTAGCGGCTGGCAGACTAGCAAACGAAAACACAGAAAGGGTGCAAAGACTCAGCAAGAGCAGAGCAATGGAGTGGAACCCCTCCCTGCTGACGAATCGCTGAGAAAGGGGGGTTGATTATAACTGTGCGCCTCTTGGCCAAGAGCCAGGTGACATAACGGTCCATTTCCTTGATTTTTATATTATTTTGGATGAGCCCTTGCTAAGAAGATTCTGAATGGGAAGATGCTGGCTTGTATACGTGCGGCAACATTCCTTGATAACCGAGTCCCAGGTCGAGCGATAAAGCAAGGTTAGTCTGGCTGCTCCTTGGAGCTCAGTGCACCTAACCCTCGTGTCTGCTCATCAGAGTGGTTAGCTTGCTTGGCGTGTTTCTGCAGTTTCTGCAGTTTCTGGGTTATGGGATATAATATCCTGATTATCCACTAAACCTTGAAGGCAAGTGCGGTTTCAAGTGTATGCTGCTGACGCTTTCTGACCCCTTCATTGGAGCATTCTTTTTTTCTTCTTTTTGCAACGTTTGAGCATCTCAACGAGGGGTTTAAATAGTGCAAGGACGAATCCAGTCGCCGGCGCTTTACGATGTTTTTCATTTAGACATGTCTTTGATGTTTTTTCTGACGTCAAGCACGATGGCTGGGGTTTTTAAAACTATGTCTTCGCGGGTCAATTGTGTGTTTAAATATTTGTTTTTTCTTTTTTGCTTCTTGTCTCTGCGATCGGCATGTGCTGTCTGCGGCTCTAATACCCATGTGACATCTTGCAAATGCTGGCGTTCCATTACATTGTTTTTCCCTTTCTTGCTTTATATGGTGGGTCCACCGGGCGCTTGCTTTCTTGTGGCTTTCTTCCATTGCCAGCACTTACATATGGATTGGATCGCTTAGGGCTTTTTCCTTTTTGTTTGCACTGTTGATTCTTTTCATGTCCATACCATCTGTACATCAGCCGGCGAGGTAAAAAGATAAGGTCTCTTAGAAATCAAGAAAAATTCAAAAAAAAAAAAAATCAACGATACATTATTGCCATCTTTGGGCCGTGGAACGCTGCCTTATTCTTCCCAAGCCATCTCTACATATGTACATGGTGAATAGAAATCGAAAATCTCTGATCCATGCTAGACAGTTAGAGATTTGTGCTGTCATAGGACTTTTAACACTACGGTTCGACACTCGGACGAAGTCAAGCCTGCCTTTTGTTAGCGGAACATTGAAAGAGGTCATTGTGAAACATAACATCATAAGAGGAAATAACTGTCATTCGTGGAGGACATCAGAGTATTACATCTAATAATATGATACAAGTGGGGATTCGCAAAATGACATATTATAAGGCATTAAAAAGGAGTAGACGTCAAAAAGGCCGCAGGAATCTTGAACAGAACAGTGCTAGTGGAATAGGGAAAGGGAGGAAGAGGGAGAGAGAAAATAAGGGAAACTAAGGGGAAAAAAAAAGGCGATGCATTGCATCGCAAATACTAACAGATCTGATGCACGCCGGCGCGATTCATCGACAGCGCAGCGGGAATCTCAACAAACAAACAAGAGGTGAGAAAACGAAGATATCTATCTATCGTCATATGTGTCTAAGTCTTCATCTCTGCAAAGATAAATGGGAGTATAACCTTGCACGCGGTTAGAAATACAAGGAAGCATTGAATGATGGTGACTGGAAGGAGGTAGATGGGCGAGCGGACTAAATGCAGCCACATGGAGAGGAAGGCAACTGTGTAAAAGTGCTTGAAGAGCACAAACGGCTTGCCTATGATGCCTCCGAGCATACTGACTGGTTCGTGGATCATTCCAAGCTGGAAATAGCAGAAGCAACCGCGTTGGAGGACCTTGAGTCGGGGATCTGATTTTGAATCGGTCAAACAGTATTCAGATACACAAAAAGAAGCGGCCAAGCCAGTCAAGGAGGAAAGGGGTGGAAAACAGAGCTAAACGTACCACCTGCTGCGAACAGGCTGTATAGCGCCTGCGCTAAGATATTGATGACTGAGGAAGTGCCCTTTCTCTTCCAGTGGAATCGAGACATCTGCTTCAGGACGAGTTTCGTGTCCGCGAAATTTGGAACATTCTCAGGACTAAGCAGGTCACGGATGTGGACCACATCGTTCAAGGCGACGGTCATTCCTCCACCGGTGAGCGGATGCCGCATGTTCAGCGCATCGCCGAGAAAGATCAACCCAGGGGTCTTGTTGACGGTAGGAGGCAGGAAGGAGTTGGGCATGGATCGTAACTGACCCTTCTCTAGAGCGACTTTGAAGGCGGGTTGAACGCTTTTCGGCAGGCTTGGGAGCACCACATTCTGCAAATGGCCCTTGACTCCTCCATTCTCTACAGAAGCAGACGGGAGATTCTCGGGTACGTCTACCAAGATGCGGGTCTCGTGCGTGCCGATCTGGTAGAGGAGGATCGGAGGGCCATCGGTGAGTACGATGTTCCCGGCGTTTTGGAGAGGTAGCTTTGTGTCGATGAGCTTGAGTCCAAAGAATCTGGACTTGACCTGCGGCGTGCGAGGGAGAAACTGCTTGCGGAATGTGGACGCATACCCGTCCGCGACGAAGGTTAGGGGCGCAAAGTAGAAATCTTTTTCCCCGTTCGTCAAGCACTCCACTCCCAGAATTTCGTCGCCATGCGTCGATTTCACCAGAGAAACAACTTTGGTCTCGACAACGGTGACGTTGGGATTGGCCATTGCGGCTTCACGGAGACGCATGATGAAGCGGCCGTGGTGGAATGCCCAACCCTCGTACTGGTTGGAGGAAGCGTCCTTGGGGTACGGGATTTTGACGCCATCGCCCATGAACATGACATAGTATCCCAGTACTTTTATCGCATCGATTCCCTCCAGACAGTGACCCAATCCAAGCTTCTTGAGTGCCCGCACCCCCCCAGGTTGTAGAAGCTCGCCCACGATCCGATCGGGTTCTTTGAGGGATTTCTCGAGGAGGATGACACTCCGTCCTTGATTCCCTAGCGCGACGGCGAGAGCGCACCCGGCGACTCCGCCGCCAACGATCACGACGTCTCCCTCATGGTGCTCGCGTCGTCGTTGTGCGGCGGCCTCAGTAGCTAGGAGGTTTCGTGGGGAGGCGGAGCCGTTTGTCTTGCCTGCCATTGAAAGCAGAGGAACCGTCAGCTTGGCAGGTATCAGCAGCGAGGACACTCAAGCAAAGCTAGATGCATGGTCTAGGAGTACAGAGGGAAAGAGGAAGAGAGCGTCTCGAGGAGAGAACTGAAATACAGCTGCTGCCTTTTCAGATGGACGGGCGGGTGAGAAAAGGAAAATCTAGGGGGCCGCGGCCCCGAGGCTTGGCACGCAGGTGGTGGCGTGACTTCTGGAGCTTTGTTGGAAGCACGCAAAGGGCCCAGCAAGGGATTCCGCCAGGCCAGATGTCGT
Organism: Malbranchea cinnamomea; assembly: GCA_900128795.2. Taxonomy (NCBI): domain Eukaryota; kingdom Fungi; phylum Ascomycota; class Eurotiomycetes; order Onygenales; family Malbrancheaceae; genus Malbranchea; species Malbranchea cinnamomea. Next base: position 21,481 of record FQSS02000770.1, read on the forward strand.
ATGAACCGTCGCGAGACGGTTTCGCGAGTACAGCCGGCCCAGCGACAAGTCTAGATTGCTTGATTCAAAGCTAGATGATCTGGACTTTTCCAGTACATGGTAGTTGAGAGGACGATCATACATGGACCTCGTGATATAAAGTAGTGCTGTAAGAAGTACTCCGTACTAGTAAATGCATGTGCAAACAAGACAAAGACAAAATACTGTACATAACTGCAAGCCATGAGTGGCGGCAGAGCCAAGATATGTCTGGAAAAGAGGACAGATCGTACGAGTCTATGAGCTCCTCAGAAGAGAGCATGGTCATTACGACGGGTTACGTTGTCCCATAGGGGACAGAGAAGGGAAAGGGAATGAAGTAGGGAGTCTGATGCAACGCGTGCCGTGGGTGGTTCCATGTCGAAAAAGAATAGAGGCTGCAGCTCTCCGCACAAAGGAGTTTGCTCGCATATTGAAAGGGAACCATTTTAAGAGAGAAGAGTAGGTTGTTCCGCCGAGAGGGAAAAGTCTTCGGCATCGGCATCGTCTGAACCGCCTAAGTCGCGCACATGCAGCAAAGCTTTGTGCAACTGAACGCGCTCGTCCCATGTCCGGAGGAGATTATACGTCGACGTTGTGAGTTCTTCAAGTTTGGCTTTTCCAATACCCCCCAGCGCGCTCTCAGAGGTGATATCAGTGCTAAACACCGACTTTAAGAGTTGCGAGTTTTCGCGTTCGTATCGCATTGTTGGATCATTGGTAAACTCGGCTTTCCTCGTCAGGCAGTACAGCAAGAATTCGATATAAGTAACTTCTTCCGAGAATCTCTCCTGTTCCTCACTGGAGAGCGAAGCCCCACGGGATTGCAAGTATACGAGGATTCTGCGAATCTCGGCAAGGAAATTCTTAGAAGGAGGGCCAGCGCGCTTGAGTGCCGTTAAGAGAGCCCAGCAAATCCCTCGGAAGTTCCCAATGTTGGCACATCCGCGGGCTATGACTTGAAGACCCACGTCATTGAAAGAAGCTACTGCACCGAACCTGGAGTAGTTGACCCGTCGGATCAACGACATGGCATATCTTGGATCATCCATCGCTATCAGTTTCGAGCTTAGCGTTACCACCGCGTTGTGCTTGATCGGCAGCATATGATCTGTCAGAAGCTGGTAGAACATGTATATAGCTCTCCTGGCCATCCAGCGTTGCACATTTTTCTCGCGGTTTATTGCCATCTCCAGCGATACCGGTATCACGTCGCGGCAGTTAGGGGACGTAGCCCGTGCGTCCTCGAGTATCTTCTTGATCTCTGCAGTGGAACCATGCTTGAGAAGACTGGCAATGACAGCCAAGCGCACATGGACAGGTTTCACGACGCTTCCGGCACCTTTCGCGCGTTGGAACATGTCAACGGCCCCTTTGTAATCTCCCCCGTGTATACAATGGACCATTGGTCTCTCGAGTGGAGCATAAGAGTTGATGGATTTCGTTTCTTGCGGAAGTGACATGGCCTTTCGCCACCATCTTGTCTCTTCGCCCGTGTATGGCATCTTGTATGCTTCACTGAAAGGGAATGAAGACTTGTCAAAGTCAAGGATACGGTTGGTGACAGTGGGGAAGCCAGACTTTTTGTCTTGTGCTAAAGAATACATCGACCATAACCCCGATACCCCTTTCTCACAAGCCAGTCGATGACTTCGCAAGCAGTCTAAGAAGTAATTTTTGTTAAAACGCACGTTCCACTTTCGTTCCTTTGCAGTTTGAACCATCTCATCTACCATGGTCGAGTCGCCTTTTCGAATGTAAGCCATCAGGATGTGGTCGAAAAGCACTTGGTCAGGAACCAAGTTATACTTTTCAATAGCTCGAAAGAGGAAGTCCCGTATCTCTTTCCCGGAATGCGACAGGAAATATTCCAGAAATATCTTGTCGAATGCAACGCGAAAACGTAGGCTATTCTCCTCCGATGATCCTAGGGCCTTGATGTCTTGGAAAATCCGGTCGACGCCCTCCCAATCAGCCTTTATCGCCATCCCAATGGCAAGGTATCCCAGTTGGATGACTCCGATCTCCATGTGGTAAACTGTTCTCATAGTGTCCACAAGCTCTTTGGCCTTTTCGAGATATCCTGTTTCGACGTAAATTCTTAAAAGAGGAGTAAAGAGGCCCTCTGTGACTTGGATATCGAGGTCCGACAGAGAGTGGAGGAGTTTCCTGAACTGGGTCTCCACAAGCTCTACGTCTCTGAGCTTCTTTCGTAGTCTGTGTAGGTAGAAACGGGCGAGTGAGCAGTCACGGTCTTCATGCAGGTGTTTGAAAACGAAATCCTTCGCCTCCTGGAATCGATAGCTCTCAATCAGGGCCTTGAGAACTCTGGCTTGGAGATGTTTCGGGAGCGCGAAGCGGGCGGAATAGTCACAATACGTTTGAGAGAGACTTTCCCAGTTACCCCCTTTCGCTAGATGTTCCAGCAGCGTTATCCACACATCAGACGTCACTTCACCGTTATCTCTCAGCCAGCGATAAAAATCGCGGGCTAAGAGTACATTTTTTTGGTCAATGTTTCCCCAAAAAAGCTTCAAGGCAAGGTCAATGTTTGAGTCCGACGCCGAAACTTTGCCATGATCTCGATAGTCGAAGAAATGATGGGAAGCTTCAATGAAGTTTTTCTGTTTGATCAATTCCACAACAAGGTATTTTCCCTTGCCTGTTTTGTAAACTGGCAGTGGTGGGAGGTCGTGATTCGAACAAGAGAAGGGGACACGTTTGCTCGGACGGGTGCCACCTTTAAGGACGCTAGAGAATTGTGGATGCCCAGCAATGGAGGAGGGAGTGGTGGAAACCCGTTTGTTGCCCTCGGGGTTGTCCATCTCGGCTGCGGCGGTCACTTCCCTCGCTTTATCTTGTCTCAATCGCATGGATTCCAAGCCCATAAACTCTCCCGCCTCGGCTGCTTCCATCATCTTCGCTAGAGTCGACATCCGCGCCTTCGAATCGTATGTGGGACATGCTGCCTGGAGATTCCGCTTGTTCTCCACCCACTGTTCTGCGATGCGGACTCTCCTGTTAACTTCATAGCTTATAGCCGCAACGGTACATGCACTGCCAATGAAGCCGGCCGTTGATCCCGCAAGAGCAAGACGCCGAAGAATACGTAGAGATGCTCGAGAGGGCGCACGGGTACGAGCGGGGGGTCGAATGATCATTTTTTGACGAAATGGGAGTCGTGAGTTTGGCTGATTTGGGCGCCAGGGGAGCGACGGCGCAATTAAAACTCACAGTTTAAACATTTCGATCTTCATAGGTTGAATACATCGGCCTCCGCATCAAGCAGAGAGAACTGCCCACGACCGCTCAATTGCACTCTCATCATGGGATTATGTAATCTGGTTTGGCTGCGTGACATCGGGTTGGATCGGTCCGTGGGCTTGACGGCCCGTTGCAACCATGTAAATGCTCTGGCGAGAAATGCTGGTGAAATCCTACTAATAGTGGTACTAGAGGGCGTCCTGCACTTCGAAATCGATATGGACATACTGAGTACGAAAACTTAATCGTGTGCTTGATCATTTCCAGAGTATTACTGCTTCCTCACGTTCACATGTATTGGTATGTAGGTACTATCTAGTATATATTTGTACGGTGCCCCAGGACTTGACCGAGCTCTAGGACCAAATGAATGGCATATACAAAGCATGGAATATACTAGTCAATCACGGTCGAAAATTAGTTGGACTCTACGTGGCTTCCTCATCCTCGTCATCACGGTCGTGCTGACTTTCTAAAGGAGTTGATCCGCCCATATATACTGTAGGCTCCAGTTAGTGACAAGTCCTACATGGTGTGAGGAAGTTGAGCAGAGTAATGTAGGCTTACCATGAGTCTTTAAGAAAAAAGATGCTACAAACGCAACAAAAAGCAACCCTGCGAGACAAATGAACACAGTCTGTGGGAGGCTTCCGACTGTCAAGCTATAAATGAGATTGAACACGGCGGGTGCAACGACACGAGCAAGGGCATGGAGCAGTCCAGTGGCGCCGAGGAGCTGGCCTGTGCGGTCTGGGGGGACGTGTTTCGTGAGAGAGGATTGAAGTGTCGGAGATGCCATGGCACCTGACGCAGCTATTGCTCCTGAGAGTAGAAGGAGAGGGCCGCTCCGTACGACGCAGTATCCAATATAACCAAGCATATCTAGCAGAATTGAGACGCGGATAATCGCGATATCCAACATGTCGGAGCCTGTGTTGACTTGTTTTTCACCATTTTGAGGGCCACGCACAAGGCGGGTGGCCGTAGGTAGGACAACGAGCAGAACCAGGACTCTGACGGAACTCGCGACGGAGACGAATATACTGGATTCAAAATTACCCCATCCAAACATGTATTCGGCATAGATGATCAGGATGGACATGGTGCCCATGGCGACGCCAAACATGGAGGCGTCAATGCCGGCGAGAATGACCAGGTTTTTCTGCACGTGGCGGATGGTAGAATTCTTTTGGACTACCAATCCTGCATGTGACCCGGCTGTCATCGGAAGGAGTATCGCGAGCGGTTTGAGCAGATTCAGGGGGTTCAGACGACGCAATGACCGTAAGGTTAGATCACGAGAACCGAATGGCTTGATCCCACGTTTCGCTCGGCTAAACCGTTGGCGCTCTCCAGACAGCGACTCTGGGATCACGAAGATGGCACACAACAGGAAAAATAGGTGACAACCCAGTACAGTGTAGAAAACGGTCAGGACGCTTCCTGTAACACGGATAAGATAACCAGCAGCAATCGGACCTAATGCTATACCACTGAACAGAATTCCGTGAAAGTATCCGAAAGCAACGTTGCGTCTTTCGTGGGGAGTGCAATCTGCAGCGTAGGACTGTGTCAGTGCGAGTGTTGTCGTTACGGATCCAAATAACCCGTCAAGCGCTGCTCCAAGGAAAAGAAGGTTAATGTGAAAGGTATCTGGTCGAGCTGCAACGATGGCAGTCAAAATTTCTCCCAAAAGCGTCCCAAAGGTTGACAAGGCAATAATCTTGACCCTTCCATATCCGTCTGATAGGGAGCCAAGTTTGGGACTCGCCATGGCTGACAATGTTCCAGCAATCAGATTCAAAATCAACTGGAATCTGGAGACAAGAGCCTGGACTTCGGGAATGCGACATTGCGGATTTGTTTCACCAAATACAACAGGAAGGTAGGTAAATGTTGGGTCTTTGGCAGCCTTGTCAGCGAGATAATTGCGGCAGAGTAGGGTCAGAATGAGATTGATTTTCGGTACAGCAACCCCACCAAAGGCGATGGTAAACGGGAGTAGAGGAGGGAGAATCCAGAATATCTAGACGCAAGGAATCGCGAGACAGAAAATTAGCCTTAAGTCATTATCATCACATGAAACAACGGTTGAATAAAAGGGGAATGCTCACGGAGGGCCGCCTCCACCACGGTAGGGCTTTGAATTCCCTTTCGATGATAGCGGCATCTCGCTCGACCACATGGGTACTAATATCCCCCGCCTTTCCTGGCAATAATGCAGACTGTTCATTCGGAATATCCAGCGCAACATCCTGCTCTGTCATGGGCTTCTGCATGGAAGGCAATTGGCTTCTGCTGGCCGGTACGCCGTATGCATCAATATCACCCTCCACAGCCGCTGCAGTATTGGCCTCCATTTGAGAGACTGACGTCAGATGCAAGAGATTGACCTAAGGGCGCAGGCATCAACGGATACATTGGAGAATGGAGTAATGCAGTCCCTTTCCGCTATCGCACAAATGCCGCGTCGATACTAGTGGGTTGGAAGGGACAGACAGTCGGTTTGCTAAAGCAGCGCCTTATCATCCAAAACAACACCCCCCAACGATGGCAGAAGCGAGATGGGGAGCGACTCTGGCCCCCCAGCTTTTCTTATCTGTGCTTTGGTCGGGTCCCGGACTTTGGATTCAGCCATCAGTTCCACCGGTGCCGACAGCCCTGTTTTGGGTCTATTACAAATCTTGCGCCCAACCACGTGTCGCGTTGGCGGTTCTACAAATTACAGCGACGTCGCGACGAATCGAGCAGCAGCAGGGAAAAATTACAAAACGATGGAGATGGATTAAGACCTGCGAAGAGACCAGCCACACAAAGGATGTAACCACCCCGACCAACTGGTCTAAGATACGTGAAGAGTGTCTCCCTAAAAGACGCAAGAAGGGTAGGTACGGAAAAAGCGCATAGGTTATACAGTACTAAAAGCATCGTTATCTCTATCGTACAAGGCTGGCAAGTTGGTCACCAGCGAAGAACTTCTTTTGCTCCAAGCACCGCTCGCTCGTGCACCCTTGACAACGCAACGTCATCTGCGGGGAGCAGTTCTGACCGCTGCGAAGATGGCTTGCTGCAAGGTCTGCAAGGCCTTCAATGAAAGTCCTGTTTCCGTTGAGGCTCTCGACGCGCTTGACACCTGGACTAGCCGCTTGGCCGATGACCTCCTTGTCCAACTCATAGAGCGTTTCGATGTGGTCGCTCGTAAACGCAATCGGAACTAGGAGTAAGTCTGTCTGTCCGCGCTTCACATAATTCTCGACAGTATGGCTAGTCTGTGCTCCCAACCATGGTTGAGGCCCAACCTGTGACTGCCAACAAAGTCGGTAGGGGTTGGAGAAGTTCAATCGTTGCATCACAGCATGGACGGTTGCGGCGACCTCAGCAGGGTATGGATCGCCTAAAAAGGAGATGGCGATATTGTTAGTCATAAAAAGTAAGCAGCGCAACGGGTCCTTTCATGTCTTACCTCTGTTCACCACGCTCATGGGCAGGCTGTGAGCCGAAAACAACAGGACGACCTTATCTCTCCTGTCTTCTGGGTATGTTGCCAGCTGATATCTGATATTCTGAGCAAACGCCTCCACCAGACCATGATGAGTCGGCCAGCGATCAATGACACTCCATTGTATCGTTCCTTCTGGCTCCACACCGCCGTTTGCGCGCTTGCCTTCCAGACGCATTCTCCATTTCCAGAGCTCGTTGAGTGAGCTGCCCGTTGTGGAACAAGAATACTGTGGATATTGTGTAAAGGCAACCGCGCGGCCCCCTCTGCCTTTGCCGAATCCATCCTTAAATAGCTGCGCATACATTTCCTCGGTGAGGGGTGTGGTGTAGCGAAAGGCCACATAGGGCTTGTGTGGCGCCGTTTCTGGCGATATCTTGTCTAAAATCTTGCACATTTCAGAACACTGATATTCGGACCATTTCAGTATGGGAGATCCTCCACCAATTGCTGCATATTGTTGTTGGATTTTGGGCGTCCGGCGCTTGGAAAGGAGAGGGCCAATGTAGCCTTGAAGGCGACCTAGAGGGATCAAGTCTCCATCAGACTAGATCGACATTAAAGAAACTTCAGTCACTCTATCCATGCCCAACGAGTACATGAAGACGAAGCCACACTCACAAATAATCGACTGAGGTAATCGCCAACAGCATCCGTTGTCGCAGGGCCCCCCATGTTCAAGAAAACCATGGCAGTCGGTCCCTTGGAGCCGGTAGAGTCCTGGGTTACAGGTGGTACTACTGCTGCCATCCCGCGCCGCTGATCCACGCGACCTGCTGTCCTGCATCCCATTATAGCACCGTCCGCGGCCTGCCGCGACAGCACCGAGAGGGTCCTTCGGAGAGCCATTATCAGATGTATGAAAAAGAACTTAATTGCCACTAGAGCAGCAAACAGAAGGTGTTATCGGGCTGAGAGAGTGCTAGTTACACGTCAGGTCATCTATAAATTTAAAAATTTCCAATGGCTCATGCTGGCCGAAAGCTTGGGCGGAAGAACTGACATGGAGAGTCATCGTAAACGATAACTTAAACCACCAAAAGCCTGGAATTTCGGATCGAGGTTGCTCCAGAGCTCTGACCAATCACAGTGAAGTGAGAGGATATTCATTTCACGTGATCTGGTGACACTCCGCGTGTTAGGCAGGCGCGTCATTGCTTTGCTGCTGGCTTGAGCTGGCGTGGGGACTCTTGGAGCGGTGCGACTTCACGCAAGTCAGAGAGATCAGAAATCAATGGGAGGAAAAGTTCTGTGCGATTACTCTTTCGCTTCCTCATGTGCTTTTCTTCTTGCCAATCGTCCAACTCCTACTTGAGGATTAACTACGAGTATTAGCGGTGTTTTTTTCACAATGTCAGATGATGCCCCGCCTTACGAAAGAGAGGACGAGAACGTGGAAGAAGACGAAGATGTCGACGAAACGGTGTGTGTGGGCTCATGTCAATTGTCACGATGTGCTGCTCAATCAGACGTCTCATTGACTTGTTCCGCAGGGATACAAGTCCGTCAGGGATGCCGTGCTCTTCGCGATCGAGGTCAGTGAATCGATGATCACGCCGCCTCCGCCCTCTGGCTCAAAAAAAGGCGACAGAGACTCCCCCGCCATAGCTGCGCTGAAATGCGCGTACCATCTTATGCAGCAACGCATAATCTCCAATCCACGAGATATGATGGGTATTTTGTTGTTTGGAACCGAGGCTTCTAAGTTTTACGATGACGATGAAAATGAAAGGGGGACCTTACCTTATCCTCATTGCTATCTCTTCACAGATTTGGATGTTCCTGCTGCCTCGGATGTAAAGGAATTAAGGGCACTGGTTCGTGACGAAGAAAAAGCTGCCGAAATCTTGATCCCTTCCAAGGAGCCTGTCTCAATGTCCAATGTCCTATTTTGTGCAAATCAGATTTTCACCTCAAAGGCATCGAACTTTTCTTCTCGACGCCTGTTTATTGTCACGGATAACGATAACCCACATGCCAGAGACCGGGCATTGAGATCTGCCGCTGCCGTCCGTGCAAAGGACCTCTATGACCTCGGTGTCATTATCGAACTGTTCCCAATTTCTCGCCCTGATCACGAGTTTGACAGGTCTAAATTCTATGATGTATGAATTTCTTGGAGGTCAAATTTTATTACGCATGTGCGTCAGATTGACTCAAATCTTCCTAGGATATCATCTACAAGGGACCGTCCTCGGACCCTGAGGCTCCTGTATTCTCCCAAGCTGCGAAGGCTTCAACATCTGGCGGTGACGGAATCTCCCTACTCAATTCTCTCCTGTCGTCTATCAACTCGAAGTCTGTGCCGCGTCGTGCCTTGTTTTCAAACGTGCCTCTGGAAATTGGGCCGGGATTTAGGATTTCTGTGACTGGTTACCTCATTTTCAAACGCCAAGAACCCGCTCGAAGCTGCTATGTTTGGCTCGGAGGAGAGCAACCGCAAATCGCGAAAGGGATCACTACTCTGGTTGCTGACGATACTGCGAGGGAGGTAGAGAAATGGGAAATAAGACGAGCCTATAAGTTTGGTGGTGAACAGATTTCTTTCTCCCAGGATGAGCAAAACGCCCTACGGAATTTTGGAGAGCCTGTCATCCGAATCCTCGGGTTCAAGCCTCTATCAGCTCTTCCAATCTGGGCCTCAATTAAGCACCCCACCTTTATCTACCCATCGGAGGAAGGATACGTGGGCTCGACACGGGTGTTCTCTGCGCTGCATCAAGTACTTCTGAGAGATCAGAAAATGGCACTTGTGTGGTTCGTTCCACGACGGAATGCCGCGCCTGTTATGGCTGCTATGATCGCTGGCAAGGAAAAACTGGACGAGAACGAAGTACAAATCATTCCACCAGGGATGTGGATTCTACCTCTTCCATTTGCCGACGACGTCCGACAGAACCCTGAGACGACCAACATAGTAGCGCCTGAGCCTCTCGTGGACAAGATGCGGACTGTGATTCAGCAGCTGCAGCTTCCCAAAGCTCAATACGACCCGCGGAGATATCCAAACCCATGTAAGTTGAACACGAACAGTCTTTCCACAATTGCTGGAGTTCTAATCCGTCTGAAAAAAAAAAGCTCTACAATGGCACTACAGAATCCTTCAAGCCCTAGCTCTGGACGAAGATCTTCCAGAACAGCCCGAGGATAAAACAATCCCGAAGTATCGGCAAATCGACAAGGTACCTTCACATTTGTTTCTGCCCGTTTTGCAGGGCTTTCGCCAAGCTCATATCGCATACTGACTAAGCACCTTCCTCAAGCGCGCTGGAGAGTATGTAATCGCCTGGGGGGAAGAGCTTGAAGAGCAGTACCGCAAATACGAATTAGAGAAACCGGTTACATCGACGCTTGTCAAACGCCCAGCAACAAACCGACAGAAGGTGAATGTCAGCGAGCCACCTGCAAAGAAAGCTAAGGCCGGAGGAGGCGGCAGCGGCGACGGCGGTGGTATCGATGACGTGAAGCGACATTACGAGAATGGAACGCTCAATAAGGTCTGTAAAAAGGTTATCCATAGTTGTTGAGATTCCCAACTGACTTTTTTTGTCTGCAGCTTACTGTCGCGACGCTGAAGGACTTTTGTCAGATGAATAATCTTTCACTTGCGGGAAGAAAGGCGGACCTTGTTGAACGTGTGGAAGAGTTTTTGGAATCGAAATGACATCATCTCAGTGATATTGTTTACGAGTGAGATTCTGGATTTGTCACTGAAGTCGGGTTTGGCGTACTGGACATTACTACATGCCTTGTTCTGCTATGATAATAATATGCTTGGATGTTCCGGGGCACGTTTTGGTTAACTGCATCTCTATTTCCCACCCGTGAGTTGAGTTGGCAATGCCCTTGAGATAATCTCTGATCGTCTTCTTAACATTCCAATGGCCATAGTATTTCCGGATTTCATCCATCAATGCCGTGGAAGCTCAAACTATATAAGACTCATGGCAGACGTGACTGAAATGGGTATGGGTCAAAGTCGATCCAGGATCTAATGACTGTAGCTGTGGTCTTTTCTAGAGATTGTTCATATTTATATTATTTTATAGTGTTCTGATATGGAAACAACGCTTAAATAACTATCAAAGTGGTTCCCTGCAAAGCAGGCGCGCCGCCTTTTTCGTATTTTGGAAACAGTCATGTCTATGGAAATAGTCTTGGTTCAACGGGAGGACTCGGTACTTGAAGGGGGATGCGACGGACATTTCCCGACGGTCCTGATGCTAGAGAGAAGTACATAGGTATCTAGGTATGATGATCCTGAACCGGCATGTTGGCCACGCGTGAAGTGAATTTGAGGACTCGTCAAGATGTCACAATCAACGGCGCGGAGATAACTTATAATGAGCAGATCACCTTCCTCCTTCGTACAGTACAGGGCAGCCGTGTTCAAGATTCGCATCCTGGTGCTGTGCATGGAGTGGCGTTAGTGCTCTTCACCAGCGCCATTTACTCGATAGAAGGGGGCTATGGTCATGTTGCTAGAGAACTGCCTTGGAACGTCACAATGCTCGGGTGACACAACAGCTCGAATGAGAGAAACGATCATTCAGGGGAGCCGGCGACCTCTGGCTCTTCCTCGTCTTCCTCGTCGCTGACCTCCTCCCCAGCTTCGATCGCCCTCTGCCGCCGTTTTCTCGCTCTCTCCCTCTTGCGCTCAAGCAGCTTGTTCAGCTTCTTGGCCGTATTGAACACCCCACCCGTGCCAGCGCCGCAAGCAGCGCAAGATGGGTTCTTCCGGTACCGTTGCAACGCGCATGATTCGCAGAAATAATGGCCACACCTTGTGACAATGGGATTGTTGTACGGGCCCTTGCAGATGAAGCAGGCAAAGGGGATGCTTTCCAGGAGCTCATCGTCCTCGTCGTCATCCTCTTCGTCCGGCTGGGCGTTTCGATGTATGGACGCGACGACGCGCCCTTCGAGCTTCTTGCCCTTTGTCTGTATCTCCCACTCTCTGTCCAGTTCCCATCCTTGACGGTAATCCTCACGTTGATGGGCGAACTTGCACGTGTCACCAAACCCGCAGAACCCGGTCAGTTTGTAGTCCTTGCAGACGTCCGGGGCATAATCCATCATTGTGACGGTGCGGATATTTGTCGGGGCCTTGATGGGACCGACTTGCTTCGAGGGCGCATTAGGGTTCTTTTGGATGAAAGAGGTGTAGTTTGCTGCACCACGATACTTTCCGTCTGGTTCGCTGGGGGTGGCGGTTCCCGACTGAGCTCTCGTCGTGCCCAGCAGGTTCTTCGCGCTCAGTTCGTCGTCCTTGCCCTCGTCGTACCAGTTTGAATGCTTTGTGGCGTCATTCCCCGTCGGGAGAGAAGGACGCTCGAGGGGTTTCGCGTCCTCCCCTGGCTCTCGTCGCACTGTGGCCGTCGACGATGCGGTGACGGTGGCATTCTTGCGTCTGCGCTTGATGGTGCGACCTTCCTCTTCATCTGAGGTGAAGTCAGAGTCTGAATCGGAAGACGCAGGCGGGGGCGACGGTTCTTTCTTCCGAAACTGGGCTTTTGCCTTTGCCGTGCGCTTTTTGAACGTGATTGGGGCGATGGGTTGATCTGTGGCCGCTGTCGTCTCGTCCATTGTTGGAACACTGCCACGAAAGCACTTGGACACTTCCTTCGGTTGCTTTGGGTTCTTTCACAACAACACCTTCAGGTTTTAGGGTGAGCTCATTGACAACGTCAAAAAAAGGGAGGAAAAACAAATGAAAAATAAANNNNAAAAAAAAAAAAAAAAAAACTCTGCTCACCACCTGCTAGTTGTCGTCTGTCTGCAGAGGGAATCAAAGTGATGTGCAGCTTCGCCCTGCTGGCTGATGACGCTGTGGCGAGCCCAGCGTATGGTTGTGCTTAGTCATGATTCATCCGTCTGTCACGGTATTTCAGCAATGATCACCTGACCTGTTCCAGTTTGGAGACGCAAAAACAAAACAACCAAAAAAGCCCGGCGATGACCACACAACAAGAACGGCTGAAGAAGTAAATAAACAACCGGGATGCAACAAGGCTCCGCGCGGCTATTCGTCTGTAGGAGAGCATGTTGTTTGTAGACACCACGGGAGTACTAATAGTCCATGATTACCACTCGTAGTGCGGAGAGTACTAGTGTCTCCCCTCTTGCACTAATCGTGTTTAGCATGTTAGACGACTCCAAACGACGAACGAAGTCAAGACGATCTTAGCGTAGCAGGGCGTCAGGCATCGTGCTGAAACAAGCCATAAGCAGCGCTTCCCTCCCGCCTTGCGCTGCCTCCCCTTTCCCTCTCTCCCTCTCCATCCCCGCCCAGCGAAGGCTGTCGCCGGGTTGTGCCTCGCCGTACAGCTCGCCAACTGCATCTTGTTCGTCTGTCTGTCTTTGCGTAGTTACAGAGTCGGAGTGGGTGATCAGTCATTCTTTTATTTTTTTTCTCTTCTCTTTGAGCTTTTCCATCTTGTCCTCTTCTTTGATCTTTTGTTTTCCGCCTTTCCTTGTTGCCTCTGCGTTCTTTTCGTGGTTCCTTTTCTTTTCCTTTTTCGTCATCTTTCACCCAGAGCCCGACGACGCCAAATGAGCGTGTTGAGTTGTCAGTCCCTGTGATTGTGAGAGTTGCCAACGTGGACCGTCCGCAACAGAATCGAGCCCAGGCCAGTCAGTCTCACCATCCTCCCCGTCTTCCCCTGCCTCCGCACTGCGATTGTGTTGCCGGACGCTCTTCGTCATCACCGGGTTTTGCTGTCGGGCCAGTGTCTTGACGACCTACTGACGACACGATCTCGCACTCCCTCCCACCTCCTCGTCGCCCAATTAAAAGCTAGCTGTTGACGACCACCGTACCCCCTAACATCCCTTCTCTGCGTTGGTACCTACACATACCCGCCTGCGTCGAGACGCGAGAGCGACGACTCAGGATATGAGTTCCGGTTCATCGTAGCGACTTGCCATCGTCAAAACTTGCTGCATCGGTCGCATCGTGATCTGTCCCCGTCAGAGGGTCGGCTTACCTTAGATAAGTCATATCCGCAATCGATTCCGACATGGCGCAGCTCGACGTCGACTCCAGCGACATGGAGGATCCCTTCCTCCCCACCACTCCAGCGGGAGCCAACTCCGCCCGCGAGAGCCATCGCTACTCGACCTTTGATACCCAGCTGTTCACCCTGAATGCCTCGTCGCCAGCACAGCTCAAACGCGCCCTGGAAGCCCATCTCGCGGAGACCGAACGCAGACTGGAGGAAGCGTCCAAGCTGGGCACCGCACTGGTCAACCAGCAGAAGGAGCTCACAGAGAAACTCCATGAGGTTGAACGGCAGGAACAGGAAGCGGAGATTGGTCCCGAACTCCGCCAGCGACTCATCGAGCTTGAGAGAGAGTACAACGAAATTGGTCGCGAAACGGCACGGGCGACATTGGGACACAGGCAGAGGCATGCTGGTCCCGATGACTCAGCCTCTCCGTCCGTGGAAAGTCGAGTAAGCCGCCCAAACTGTCGCTTTTATTATTATTATTATTATTATTATTAATTAAAAGTGGCTTGGATCCCTTTTTACGGCGGATGGCTAATGTCCTGTTCATAGTTCCCCGCCAGCCCCTCTGTGTTCTCGAGCCAGGCCACCAATTCACCGTCAAAGGTTACAGTCCCTACCCGCAAGCAGCGAAATCAGAAATCGAGCCGTATACATGATATCGAGTTTGCGACCGAGATCAGCACCTCGTTACTTGCCCAAGTCCGCCAGCTGCAGGCGCTCCTTGCAGAGCGCGATCAGACATTGAAGCAGCTCACGCTCGAGAAGTCAAGACTGGAGCTGGAGGCCGAAGGTTTTACCCAGAGGCTTCGTGCGCTTGATGAAAGCGAGCAGCGCTACAAGGATGAGAACTGGTCTCTGGAAACGCAGAAGCATGAGCTGCTTGCAGCTGCCAAAGAGGCTTCAGCCCGGGAGGATCGCTTGACGAGCAGCCTCAATGCCATTACCGCCGAGAAGAACAATCTCCAACGAGAGCTGGACGAACTCAGGCAAGCTCATTCAAGATTACTGGAGGACAGCGCCGCAGCGCAGAAGTCGCATGATTCGGAGATCCATATCCTGCGACGGAATGTCAGCCAGGGAGATGCCGAGCGAAGCAATTTACAGGCAAAGATCGAGGAGTTGACAAGCCAAAACCAGGAACTGGCAAAGGCCGTAGCCGCAAGCCTACGCCAGCAAGAACCCAGCCCCCAGCGCGGCCCACGAGTGGATGAGGAAACGAAGGAGAAGGACGATAAGACCCCGGATAGCTCACCGCCCCCTTCTCCGGCGAAGCCCACACCACGACACAACCATCTCGAAACGGAAACCCTCAAGAGCTCCCTCCACCATGCACACCGTATGATCCAGAACCTGAAGAACAATATCCATCGGGAGAAGACTGAGAAGCTCGAACTCAAG
The DNA here is from genome assembly GCA_900128795.2 of Malbranchea cinnamomea. Taxonomy (NCBI): domain Eukaryota; kingdom Fungi; phylum Ascomycota; class Eurotiomycetes; order Onygenales; family Malbrancheaceae; genus Malbranchea; species Malbranchea cinnamomea. The sequence goes on from FQSS02000770.1 coordinate 36,670, forward strand.
CGCATGCTACAGGAAGCGAGAGATGAATTGGAACAGCGTCGAGCCGAACAAACCGCGCCTCCCATTCCGAGACGCCAGAGGACCAAAACCGAGGTTTTCAAGAGGCCACAGCCCCGACTGGACAAGTTGGGCGCAAGCAGAAAGGAAGTGACAAAGGTCATTGACGAGCCAGAATGGGAAGACCACTTGACCGACACCAGCCCGACTCGGCCAGCAGCACCAGTGGACAACACTAAGAGCACGCCCAAATCTGGCCGTTCCGTGGACCGTTCCGAAGTGGAGTCGGTCAGCGCTAGCGATGCTTATCATACCGCAAACGAAACAGAGGATGCTTTCGAAACGGCAAACGAACGGGCGACAGCTACGGAAAGCGAGGCATTCCAGACCGGCATGGAGAGCTTCGCTGAAAGCAGTGATGACCTGACAGAGACCGAAGATCGCACTGCACGTTTCGCGACAGTCAAGGCAAAGAAACCATCCGCGCTCTCGCTTGCGAGACCTGGTGATCGAACATCCATGATGAGCACTGCATCCACCTCGGCCGACGAAGATGACTATAGGCTTCGCACCCCGGTTCAAGCGCCACCTCAGCGCTACCGTTTGAGACTGACCCGCGGTAGACGAGGACACTCGTTCGAGGCGTCTGCGGATAGCGGTGGTGAACCGATGAGTCCTCGCGACTCTCCGGCCAGCTTCAACAGTCCTCCTCAACGGATAATCCCTGCAGGCCAGTCTCTCTTTGCTGAGTTAAGTGGGTTGGCTACGGGGAGCGATAGCGAGTTTGGCACTCCGGGACCCGAGACCCAGATGGCATCTCCATTTGGACAACGAAGACTGGAACCGTCTCAAACTGTTGATACCGCGCCACTGGCAAGACAGTTGCTGATGGTCGACGCTGGCATGATGACGGATCCTTGGGAGCCTGCAGTGGCACCGTTTGTTTCCCCCAACGAACCTCAGGTAAACGGAGAACAGTCCATCAGCACTCGATGCTCTGTGGGAGTGGACACGACGGGATTATTCGTGACTGAATTCGTTGATGCTGGTACTCAGTATACACCAATATCGCCATCGCCCATCACCAAGAGCGACGTGGTGACCATCCTCGATACGCCACCTCAGATGGCATTGGATGCAGACAAGGAGAAAACCAGCACAGCCGATTCGGACGTACATCTGCCTGTCGTTGTTCCCCATGAACCTCTGCATCTCCAACTGTCTCCTATTTTTGCTGAAACCACTGCCCCTGTTTCATCCGACTCTCCTCCCACGGATGCCATCGCCCGTGAGCCGCATGTCCAACTTGGCGTCTCCTCCATCTCTTCCGAATCAACGGTGCCGTTGCCCGCTGTGGTCCCGACGGCCACGGCATCGCCCGAGTTGACAATATCGCAAGTGCAAGCCGTGACAACCGAACCTATCGCCCCTTCATTGCCTGCAGCGATCCCTAACCCAGAAGTGCAGCAACTCAAGCTGTCGCCTCTTCACACAGAAGAAACAAGGCCGGTAACGCCAGTCGCGACACGGCCAAGCTTGACTCCTCAGTCAGCTGTATTATATCCGGATTCCGGAGTCGAGGACTCTCCGGACAGACCAAGAACGGCCGTTCGGGAAGCCAAGTCAATTGATGGAGATTACCCGCCACTTGGTCCTTTGAAGGAGGAGAAGTCGAAGCCAGTTAACCCAATTTCAGCTGCTGGCACTCAGACGGACGACGGTGCTAAGTCACCAGAGCTCTCGACTCGCGATGTTGGCGTAGGCGCCAGCGTTGAAGGGGTCTCTCCTGCTGCCGTTTCCAAGAAGACAGTTACTGGTGCTGCTCAAACGATTCTGACTGGAACCCAGATCGATCAGCTTCTCTTGGAGCGCGCGTCTCGACCCATGTCGCCAACTGAGAACAGGTGGACACAGATGGCCGCTCTGGACAGTTCACCCTCTGCCACTCCGAAAGCAAAGCCTCAACGGGCTGTTCCAACCGCCACACTTTCGAAGGAATCTTCTCAACCGTCACTTCAATCCGGCACAGCATGGCGACCTGCAAGTGCTGGAAGCCAGGCACGATCTTCCATCTCTATCTCTCATCCTCCACTCCCAACCGATCACAAACAAGCCATTGCCACCGCAGGCCAGAAATTATCAATGGAGATGTCCCCTGGGGTCATGGGTCCTCCGATCGCGCCGGCATCGGCTTACCGAAGCACATCTCAGGTCCGTCCACGCACTCCCAGCGAACAAGTTGGAACGAGAAACGGAGCTACTTCACGAACGAGGGTCCGCCGTACCAGCCAGATGTCCCGTCGGTCTTCGCTTTCCTCCTTTGCTTCTGAGCTGGAGGATCGCTTCAATATGGGACGACCTCAGTATGGCTTTGATTCGGGTGCTGATCCTCGCATGATTCAGGCCATCACGCAAACCATGATTGGAGAGTTTCTTTGGAAATACACACGCAAGCCTGGGCGGCCAGAGATGTCCAACACCCGGCATCGTCGATACTTCTGGGTCCATCCGTATACACGCACACTGTATTGGAGCTTGCACGATCCTCAGACTGCTGGAAAGTCGCAACTCAAGGCGAAGAGTGTCGCAATCGAAGCCGTTCGTGTGGTTACTGACGAGAATCCGTACCCACCAGGCCTCCACCAAAAGAGTTTGGAGATCATCTCTCCTGGACGTGTGGTCAAGTTTACGGCCGCGACTAGCCAGCGTCATGAAACCTGGCTAAATGCTCTTTCTTATCTCCTGTTGCGCACTGGGGGCGAAGAGGATGTAGACGAGGGAATCGCGACAGATGACGCAAATGAATTCACACCATACAGCAGTTTAACGCGCCCAGCGGAGTCTCGCCGGTCAATGTCGTCACATAATAGTCGCACCGCCCATGCTGTATCCCGCAACTATGTCGAAAGCAACATACGAACTCGACAGCCTGTAACGCCCGGTCGAACGTCCCCTTCAATATCCAGTAGCCGCCCGAACTCCACTCTCCGAGCACCCTCCGCTCGGCAGAGCTCTGTGTCACGAATAAGCAATATATTCCGGAACTCTGGCATGATGGGAACGTTCTCCAGCCGGAGAGGCAGACATGATGACGCACGAGAGAGCATGGATGATGATGCCAGCGAGGCCAGTCAGGATAGCGCAGAGGAGCTACGGAGAATCATGGAAAGGCAGGACCGTGAAGCGGACCGGTTGGAAAATGTCAGAGCGTGTTGTGATGGTGAGTTTTCAATCCCGTGTATGATCCTCTCTGCCTGTGAGGTCATGTTCTGACCGTTCTGAATTGTAGGCAAGCACGATGTCAGCTCGCTGCCCCGGACCAGTCGATACAGCTCAAGGGTTAGCTATCCAGGCCATACCCATGGTTAAACCAGGTCATATATGTACCCTCAGCCATTACAACCAGGTTCTGCTCGTTCTGGGAGCAAGCGGACTCTACTTCGTGACGACTTGTCTCGTCTTACCTTGTATTCTCGGAATTCATGTGGTCTAAGAAAGGACAGAAGCGACTGGGGCTTCCAACGAATTTCGTATCTCTACATTTCTGGGTTTTCCTTTCTATTTTCCTTGTCTCCTCGATTCATCCTGGTTCGGGCGCCGGTGATGTCTATCTGGCGCGGTTTCTCGGCACTCATCCATTCTGGAAGACTTGGCTTGGTTGTTTTTTCCTACTTGCGGAGAATGAGCATCCCTTAACCGACTTGATCCCAACTACTTTTTTGCCTAAATTAACGTGGATTTTTTTTTCTTGGTTTCTGATGATGCAGAGCAACAGACAGCTGGCTTTATGTGGATATCAGATTGCTCTTGGCCGCACATTCTGCTTGGTGATATTGACAGCCTCCCTCCTCTTTGCCTTTTTCTTCCACCATTCATCCCGACCTACCAAAGCCGCTCACTCTCGTTTTTTTCCCGATTACATTGACTAATACTAATCTTTTCCTTTGTTTATATTCGACATCTGGTGCCTTTCCTTCCACTCCAAAAACTACAAAAAAAAGTGAAGAAAATAAATCGAGCACTTCTTTCCTTTTGCTCTGAATCTTGTTTTTTGGATCAAGAGAGTTATCTCGAGCAAGCGTGGATTCATTCGTCCATTCTCTTCGCAATATCTGGCCTAGTCTGGGAAGGTGAATTGACAACTCAATTTCCCCCTTGCGGGCGCCTTGTCTGTGTTCTGGAACTTAGCATGGAAGTAAAGCCAGCAGCCAGTCTCCTGAGTTGTCCACACTGCTGATTTCTGAATACCATCTGATGACTCCTTTCCTGCTAGAAATATATATGTATATCTGTATAGATCGATTTGTTCGAACATGATACTCCGTATCTCCGTGGGACCATGTGGTAGTTGTACATAATCCGATATTTTTCTTGGGTAAAGGCTCCGATTTTCACAGTGAGTGGCTCAGATTCTCTCCGTCCGGGGTTCGTTGGCGGACCAATATCTAGTGATTAGCCTCGGAGAGTTTTTCTATTGGCAACCAACAAGCTCGACAAACTGAACGCAACCAGCTCCCGTTCTCCTTTTTCTTTCCTTCACGTAGCTTATCTCACTCGCTTGGGTTGTGGGCAAGAGAGAGACCATTACGTCCTTCCATTCGCTAAGACTAGACGAAAGCTTCTTATCAAAAGAACAAGCTTCCGAAGTTCTCAACTGCTTGTCGTGTTGGAATCCTAGTACATACTCAGCAGGTGGTGCAGAACCTCGCTTAATCGCTTGGCATACCATATACATAGTAAGTTTTGAGTCCTTTAGGATCAGGATTCTAACGCTTCCTCTGGAGAAGACAGAGATTTATTGAACTAACGCGTTAGTTCCTCAATTAGGCAATTCCCTTGTTACATTGGTAGTAGTGGCTTTTAGGCCCCTTGCTCCCTATATACACAACCGCTGCGCAACACGTCGCTCGCGGGCAAGCGTGATACCCTTTCACAGAACGTCTTTGTTCATCATGGCCGATCCAACGTTCAAAGAATGGATTGCAAGTCTTCTGGAGCCCAGCGTCCTGTTGAGCTCTGCTGCCTATCGTATGTTTTTTCTTCCCCCCCTCCTTCCTCCCGCTTTCTTTCGGTGTCGATCGGTTTTCAATGTATGACGCGGCGTCTGAAGAATCTCAAAAGTACATACATCCATAGTCGTGCTACTACTACACTACTGCTGCTGCTGCTGCTGCTGCTACTGCTACTAGCAAAGAAGCTGGTGACCAGAAGCAGGAGAAGAGGATGAATCTTCAGAGCCAAAAGCTAGAAGGGAGATTGACCATCTATATTACTACTTTTTGCCAGATTTTATTATCGTCGTACTCGAAAAGATGTTGCTGCGAGGCGAAGTGCTGGCTCCTATCCTGCGTCTATCGCAGATTCGGGATGAGTCTTTTTCGAGATTCTGGATCAAGTTCTCGGGTGAGTCTATATATATCATCAGCGGGATTTGCATCTATATTGAGTCATTGATATGCGTGCCGGACGACGTTAAGGGACTGGTTTCTCTTCTGTATCTACTCTATCCAAGAGCTGGTGGAGGCGCTTGTTTCTTCTCTCTTGGTTTTTGTTACAGCCATGCAACAATACCCACCAACAGGACGTCCATACCTAGTAGTACTATCTGAGATTTTTTTCCTCGTCCTTTCACATGGAGGCACTTAAAATATCTACTAGTTACACACACACTGAATTCTTGCCTTTGATGAAGCGACTATCTTTTTTTTCTTTTT
>FQSS02000136.1:0-10307 GCA_900128795.2 Malbranchea cinnamomea
TTTGTGCTTCATTCTTGTTTTGACGTGCATCTGGGATGCAGCGATGCTAAGGCTTTATTCCTTGTTTGATAATGCAGATCAGAAAAGTGCCACTCATCAAACTGTGGAATCGGACATGAGGATATAGCAATGGTAAAATAAAAATGACGAGCAGAAGAAGGTCAGGCCCAGCATGAAAGCGCAATCAACTGCTCCTCGTGAACACGGGAAAATAAAAAAGTCAGAGAACACTGATGATTCTGACACTCGACCTTAGTTGGTCATCAACACGCATCGTATTTAGATGCATGGGTGGAAGAACATTGTAAGGGGGTATATAAAGGTGGTTGAGAGAAAGGGTGATGCGCGGCTCTCCTCTCTCACTTGTCATTGTGAGCAACTTGGGGCAAATCTGCCCGTGGCAATTTCCGCACAGGACAGCAGAACAATAGAAGCATTCTGCTAAAAATCCCCGGTGGACATCAGAGGCTCAACTGGTCAAAACTTCCTACTCTGGCACTGGTACGAAGTCGGCCCCCGCCCTTGGTCACCATCCCGAGCGGATAAAACCGCTCCTCGCCGGTCGCCGTCTGCCCTCCTATGTACCATCGATCCACGCCTACAGCATCGCGAAACCCCCCGCTGCCGCTGCTGCTGTCGCTGCCCCGACGGTGTCTGTCGTGAGAGCCCGGCACGGGAATCGGCGAGCTCGCCATGGGTGTAGAGGATTGTGAGCTGGAGGATGTCGTCGAAGGGGAGGCGGAGTTGTTGAAGGACGGGGTTGGGAGGGCATGTGCGCGGGGGGATGTCGGGTGAGAATGAGCGTGTGGCTGATGGTGTGAGGGAAGGTTGTTCGACGACGACGGCGGAGAAGCGGGCGCTTGGACCGTGCCCGTCGCCGTCGACGGTTGCGGCTGATGCTGGCTCGTCGTACTACTACTGCTCGAAGAATTGGCCCATGAGGACGAAGTCGACTTGGTTGCTATGCCTCTTGCGGTTGAAGAAGCAGACCCCGAACCGCCAGGGCTAACATGGGAGGAGGAAGAAAGAGAAGCTGTAGCTGTGCCAGGTGATGGAGGCTTCGCAGCTTTATACGCAGTCTGGGCTCTGAACGCCGCAAGGAAGTTTGCGAAGAACGGCCGGTTTGTCGACATGGAGCCTGTTTGACCGACTTTGCATCGTTAGAGCCCGTTCCCGAGCAAACTTAAGACAATTTTTTTTTTCTTTTTTGCTTGTAAAGGGGGAGCTGGATGCGAAGAATTTACATACCTGGTCTTCTTTCTCTATATTCTGTACCTCTTTTTTAATTATAAAGCAAAATCTTCACTCAGGGTCAAATGACTGATGAACATTCCTGGCTCTATCAAAGACACAAGATGAAAGAACTTTTCCTGAGTGAGTCAACCACAGAGAGTTTTCAGAAACCAGAAAATCCTCTTTCGCAGCCGAAGCTCTGTGGGAATTTTTCACTGGATGGGTTGGAGCAAGAAGTAACTTGGCTTAACTGCGTCAGAATGCACTCAGTGGTGGCAGAACACACAGTGACTGCTGATGAAGAGCTGGCGTCCAGACACAGAGCAGCAACGGAGCAGAGAGAAATAGAGAGAGAGAGAGAGAGAGAGTGTGTGTGTGTGTGTGTGAGTGAGAGGGTCAGTCGATCAACCGGTGAAAAGACGGTGCAGTTATCCACAAGTATTGATTATTGTCGTCATGATGCCGAAGTTTCCAGACGTGGCAGGAAAATCTCGGGAGCGATGGCCAGGCCACGGAGCCAGCCGGGTGACGTCGGTGTCTGGGAACCTCTGGGGCAACGGAAGGCTAGCCAGGCCCGCCCAGTCAAACCCCCAGATGCGAAAATGGGGACAGGGACTCCACCACCACGCCGTCGGGATGCCATCGACTTGTCCGCCAAACAGAGGTCCTTTGATGGTCATTATGTATTTTATCCACGGTGGATTCTGCAATCTCCATATACATATAGTGATGGTGACACGGTTTGTACCAGCAGTTCCCCGTGGGCTGCGGTGGTCTCTGCGCTCCGAGGGCTACATAATGTACGTTCTTACTATTACCAGGATATAGTACTACCGTGAGAATTGGTCTGTCGTACGACGACATCGAAGACTAATCGATAACACGAAGACAAAGTCGCCCAGTTGGGTTTCACACAATCTCATCGTCGGATCTATGCCGTATCCTGGTATCCTAAACATCATCGTTATCGACTCGACGGCGGACAAAAGAAGAGATCAACATTAGGTCAGAGCCCGTCGCATCTGGTGGTGGGTGATCTACCCCAAAAGAGTAGTATTAGTCGTAGTAGTATGTACCTGGAAAAGAATCAACTACAAGCAAGATATCACTCAGCAGACGCCCAGGTCTGTCCTAGCCAATCGGGCTCGGTGTAATTAGAGCTCGCGCACCAGGGCATGTCCCCTTTCGAATAAGGCTTGAGGGGGACATCGTACGGCATGCGAATCCCGACGAGCGTACTAGTAGTAGTCAACGAGGCAGCCGCGCGCGGGTCCTCCCCAGCGCCCTCGTCGCACTCTGGTGACGGCGACGGGACATCCCGCCGGAAGCATGGGACCATCCTGGCAGAGGCCGCCCCCTTTTGATGGTCATCCACGAACAGATCGGGCCACACGATGACGCCAATCTCCCAACTGCAGATTCGCACTTCCTTCTTTGCGTTGGGTGCGGCCCCCCAGGCTTGCGTCGACAGGTTGGCAGACGTCACCATGGCCCAGTCGATGCTCGTCATACTCGCATCTGAAAATCGGATGTAGGTCTTGATGTGCGGTGCAGCTCTACGACGGCCTGCTTCCCGGATAGGCACGCCGTCTCTCCGCTGCGAAGTTTGGCCACCGTCCGAGGGCTGTGTCAACGTCCGTGGGGTATCATTCTGGTCCCCAGCCCAATGACAGAGGTACGGACGCAAGTACTCAAGCTGCTTCTTCTGAGCGGCGCTTTCAGTCTTCATATGGATCGAGCCGCCGGATCCGTAGCCGTTCAACGACCTTCGAATCTCGTCTGGGGTAGGAAAAATAATGGAAAATTTGGGCATGGCCGTTGGCTTTTCCGTCTCCGGGAAGAGTGAGCGGAAAAAGGTTTCCTTTAACCACTTATCGGTTTGACCCAGAGTCGCTATAGAAGAGATCTTCACGTCGTCTCAGCAAGTAAAAAGACAGCATTCTGTCTTACACTGTCAACGTACCTGAACCACGATGTGGGGTGCTCGCTTCTCTGAGTCCGTCCTCGGCTTCGATGGAATCTTACTCAGTATGTCTTTCAAAGCTGGCCATCCCCATATTGTTTCCTTGTCGGAATTCAAGTTGCCCAGCTCCTGTCTCGATGGAACACTCGCAACCAGCGCCGCTCTGATGGCGCCAAAATCATACTTTTTCAGTTGCTCAACCAGAGGACCGGTCTTCTTCGGCCCATAAGCAGCCAAATAAGCGAGCAAATCCCTCTTGAACCGATAGCCACTGCCAGCCACCAGGTCTTCGGTGGACCCGTTTTCTGACAACAGAGGCAGCAGTGGCGAGCGCCAGACCGCTTGGCACATATTTGCCCAGTCGCCGGGTATCATGTTGGCAGTGTGAATGATCACCCTGAACAAGAGGGGCAAAAAAGAAAAAGCAGAAACCCCTAAGTATTAGCGACAAAAAAATGCACTGTAACGGGATGGAGACTCACTGTGCTTGATCGTCGTGTCGAATGAGAATCATCATCTTGGAGTGATGGGTGCCAAATGGTTCGGGCATATAGGCAATGATGGCTTCGACATTGGCATAACGGCTGCAGGCTTTCTGTGACAGGGTCTCTGTAAGTAAGGATGATTCCACCTGCAGAAGAGACTCGAACATACATCGATACCAATCCGATTTGGCGCTTCCCTTCTCCACGACCCGTGCACCACCTTCACTTGAACAATGTCCCTGACATCGGGATCGAACTGGTTCATCAGAAAATCGACATCGAATAAATAGTTAAACTGCCAGCACTCCTTGATCATCGGATCGCCAAGGATATCGCGCAGTTTGACCGTATCAAGATTGTAGCCTGAAGTGTCGGATAGGTCGCGGATATGCGTGAGCTGGAAAGGAGAAGGTATGACCTTGTATCCATCTTGAGATGGATAATTCTGTGTTGTAGAACCGGACGTCCTTGTGCTTTGGTTTAGATGCGGTTTTTGACGGCAAGGTGGAGGCGTCACTGATCGAGATAAAGAGGCCAGAGTGACCGACCCCCCATTGGCCGCAGTGCCGCTATCTTCGTGTTGGGCATCATTATGAGAGATCTTGCGTCTTTTAGCATCTTGGGTATGTCGTTCTTTCGCATCATTAATTCCGGCTCCCTGAGAAGTCAAGCTTCTCCTTTCCATAGATGAAGCCAGTAGCAAATCTCTGATGGTTGTAATCCGTCTACAAAAATCAGTGATGATGCAGTTGAAATGCACAAAGGTATCGAGCAAAGCAATAAAGTAGTACTACTACCTTGCATAGCAGTCCTGGGGCCTGGAGGGAATTCGAAGCTGTGATGCCCCTAGCAGGCCTGGACGCAAGGTCAAAATCAGGTCTCGAAACTGATTCAGAGAGATTTTAGGCGTTTGGTGAAACTTCTTCTCTTGTTGGCGCTTACATATGTCTGCTTGTGATCTGACATATGGAGTACAGTACTCCGTCCGAAGTTCAGCTTGGCTTTAGGATTGCTGCGTGAACTGATCGGTGCGGAAAAACAATCTTCCTTTTTTGGGGCTGAGAACTGCAGTGTCAGGGGTATGCGGGTGCAGTGCCATTCACCTCGATGATTCTCACACTAATGTGCCCTTATATTCGAACGATTTGTATCATTTTCAACGTTACAGATATTGTAATTCAAAAGCTATACTTGCTGACACAGTAGCCTGGCCACCTAGGCGAGAGATGGACATACAGTTGCAGCTTGAAGCAACAGAACCAGAAAGCTCCCACTCCTCCATCATTGAAAGGATAGGAGACTTTGGGATTTTCTTGACTTTGTCATTTTTTTTTTCTTTTTTTACACAGTGCGGTCATTTTGTATCCGTTTGCTGCCAGCTGAGGGAGAAGTAAGCTCTTTCTGCTAGTTTCATTCAGTAAGACTTGACGTCGGCATATCATCGAAACTCAACCGCGTGGCCTCAGCGTGCTGGCCCACCATCGTAGGACGAAAAGGCGGGAGAGACAATACTATGTGGATGAAGCATGACATTATTCTCGCGCTGTCACAGGACGTGCCGATCTCCGTCTTGGTAGGGAGTGCGCACAAAGACCTCGTAGCCTTGCTCTTCTGTCGCCCTACGAAGGAGACTGTCGCATTTGTGATCTAAGCAGTCAAACGTGCCAAGGCAATCCTCCGTAAGTCACGTCCACAAGAAGGTGCCCTTGTGGCAAGCGCTTGCGATATCTTCAAGAGTGCATGATCCAGGCTAGGATCACGGTCTTTGCAACGTTTGACTGGGCTTCTTTGATGGAGCCACCAACGGTCTAGATTGGCAAACCATATCCTCAATAGCAAGAAATTGAGGAGCGGTGGAATGTATTTCGTCTTGAAAGCTCGATCGTCAGAACGTTCGCCACGATTCAAATTCGAAGGACAGCCTGCTGTTCTTTTTTTTTTCTGACGCGATGAATGTTTCTAAAGACCATGAGCTATTCCTGCGACTGATTTAAGCTCTTTGGAGTTGTTGGATGGCGTCGTTTGCAAGCAGCAGCTCACAGTATCAGTGTCCGTCGATGTGATTTGAACCGATGGGGATTTTTGAGATTGAGAAATCGCAATCTCCTCGTGCTGGGACAATTGCCATACCCTTCCCAAATCGCGACAGGTATCAAGAGAATGTCTATAATGGGTTGGGCTCTTGGACTCCAATGACGCCTCTGGCCAGAAAACACTTGGCAGTGAAAAAATCACTGGCTTGAACACTTTACTCGCAAAAGACATCCCTTCATTTTGGACCGTTGCATACCCTTCTAGTTAGAGATGCCTTTTTCGGCTGGACTTCGCTGTGCTCCTTGACAACCGACATTCGCATTGTAGTTGACATCATAGTGCGCATATCAAGTAGCTGAGTAGCTACGTGCAGTTGCAGACAAAATTTCCGCTTTCCGCTTTCGTTGTTACTCCAATTCGTCTGACAGTACTTATGTTCAACTCTTGCACGTCGTCGTTCCACGGACGGAGTACACATGGAAAAATGGTGCCAAGATCGCGACTTATGTAATCCTCCAAAAAACTGGCCGACAGCCCTGACAAGCTAGTCCCGATCCGGCTAGTTGGCGCTAGGCCAATTTCGATCCCACAATCGCTAGCCGAAACCACGCGAAGAAAGAGAGGGCTTGCGTTGCGTTGCGAAACTCCCCCCTTCTTCTTCGACGACGACAACAAGGCTTAAAGGGACGGTATTAACTGCAAATATCGCCCATCATGTGTACGTTGCGCCCTTTTCCCCCCCTTTCAACTCGATTCCACCCATGCGACTTTTCCCGGGATGTTCGATAGCGTTATTGTTTCTCACATGCGATGGGAGCAATGCTAATTGATGACTTTCTGTGATCTGTGAACAGCGCTCGTGTCCGGCGAGAAGACGAACTTCCAGTTCATCCTGCGTCTTCTGAACACCAATGTCGACGGCAAGCAGAAGATTATGTACGCCTTGACCAAGATCAAGGGTGTTGGCCGTCGCTACGCCAACTTGGTCTGCAAGAAGGCCGATGTCGACCTGACGAAGCGGTAAGCCAAACCACTCGCAAGTTGCGCAAGGAAACGGCTTCCCTCTCTGGAAAAAAAGAAGAAAAGAAGGAAAATTCGAATACAATGGAGCAAGAAGAGAGTCCTTGGAATGAATGTATTCGCGGTTCGCTGATATTGTGTTTCCTTTTTTGGGGAATTTATAGTGCTGGTGAGATCTCCACCGAAGAACTCGAGCGCATCGTCACCATCATCCAGAACCCAACGCAGTACAAGATCCCGACCTGGTTCCTCAACCGTCAGCGCGATATCACCGATGGCAAGGACACTCAGGTCCTTGCTAACCAGATGGAGAGCAAGCTCCGTGAGGATTTGGAGCGCTTGAAGAAGATCCGCGCCCACAGAGGTCTGCGTCACTTCTGGGGTCTGCGTGTGAGAGGTCAGCATACCAAGACCACCGGCCGTCGTGGTCGGACTGTCGGTGTCAGCAAGAAGAGAGGTTAAGAATGTGCTGCGACGCTGGAGGGATGGAGTGTTCTTTGGCACGGGGAGGCTTCGATTACTGGGCTCTTATATCTGGGCTGGTATCTACGATGGGTTGTCTTTATGTCTCTGTTTTCACCGCGCTCATGGGTTCTGTCGCCCTGCAATGCTTTTATGAGATCCGGAGTCGATGATCGGTGAATAAAGGGTTCATAATCGTGTCCAGCTACCTGCCTACTGGAGCGACACAAAATTTAACTTGATTCCTTGACTTTTTTTTTCCGTCGTACCTTTCAGTTTTTTCTTAGAATGCAGGCGCTGAGGCGGCGCTCGTACCGTGAATTCAAGACTTCAGGCACTTACCATCACCTAATTCCCAGACGACGCCGGACTACATCACATGCAATGCGGCCTTGCTCGTACAGCAACCCTTGTAATGCCAGTGTATTTTGCGAGTCAAGCATACTGAAAGCTATCCTAGTATTAAATTCGAAAAGCAACACCAACAAACCAGACTAGTCTCAGTCAAGTTTCAGGAACATGGAGATGTACCAGGGGATGCAGTATATATAGTCGTATCTATCAGATCAGAAAAAGATAAAAAACCGGAGATTTCATCACGAAAGGTGGCGGGCAAAACAAGACATGAGATATCCCACTCGTATCAACGAGGGGGACAACGCAAGCAGACTACCACCATTCTCCTCCCAGCCAGCGGTTGAAGAAGTCCAAGCTAGCCTCAGGTTGGTCAAGTGGCACCATGTGTCCACCGCCATAAATCCGCATAAACGTAAAGTTGCCCTCGCTCTTGAACTCACCATAATGCTGTTCCTCACTTGCCTTGTTGACCAAGGTCAGGTTCTGGAGCGGCGATAAGGCAAACTTCTCGTGCCCGTCCCATTGCAGCGCCTCTGTCCACGCCTTGTTGCCAAGCCAGTTGCAGATGAAGTCGGCGTCACCGGCGTAGATCAAAACTGGAATCTGGGAGAGGACTTTGGGGACTAGACGGTGGTAAGGTTTCATCCAGTCGCCGTGGAAGAGGAAGTTGCGGTTAATATCCATGTTGCATGAGTCGTAGCTGTCGACTTCGGCACCCAGAGCATCCATGACAGACCGCTTGTTCAGCCACTCGCTGATGGAGCCCAGTTGGTGGTAGCAGAGGTTGCCGTCTTCGCAGGGAACCCGGACATCATAGGGGTTCTGGCCAGTGCGCTGGTACGGGCCGATGAGAGCGTTGTTACAGTAGATGGATGCGGGGACGCAGACCCACGCACTCTCGCTGCTGTAGCAGCTCTCGATCATGGAGAGACAGCGAGGGAGAGAGTTGTCCATCGATCGGCAGGAACGTTCGTCCAACACAGCAGGGTAACCACCTTCACCGCAGGCCATTGGTCGATACTCTGGATACTGTGTTAGTGGATCAGTCAAGCCGTTGCCAATCAAAGCTGACTTGAGGTTGATGTTTCTGTTCTTGTGCGAGAGAATCTCCGCCGCAAAGACAGGGATGTAGTGCCCTGCGTAGGATTCACCAGCAATGTGGAAATCCTGCTTGGCGTATTCTGGGAACTGCTTGAAGAAGAGGGTAAGAAGCGCGTAAATATCCTTGCCAGCAGCGACCGTGTCGCTGACCGAACTACCACTGTAGGAGAATCCGACGTTGACAGGTTGGTCAAGGAAAATAACTGAGGCGTTGGAGTTCCACGAGTACGGGTTGTAAACAACTTTGAGGTCATCGTCAATAGACGCAGGGCCAAGCTCCAAGAAGAGGCCAGTCAGAGAGGAGCAACCAGGGCCACCATTTAGCCATAGCACAACGGGGTCGTTCTCTGGATCATTTCGAGATTCAAAGAACCCTGATTTGGTCAACATAATGATCGAGCAGACAGGGGGTTTGCGATGAGATGAGATAGACTTACAGTAGAACAGATGCTTATCGTTCTCGTTGTCATCAAGATACCCACTGTACTGCTTCACGTCTGGGTCAACACCCAGCTTCGACGGATCAACTTTCTTGATCCTCAAATCATAAGTGTCCAGCTTGCCATCGACTTCTCGTCTCTTTTCGCCGTCTGCTCCCTCGATCCAGATACTCTGGACATCGGCTCCGCGGACGATGTGGTCCCAATGTGAGTCTGGGCGGCGAATATGCTTCTTGGAAGATGAGAAGAAGCTATACTCCTCAACTGCGGCAGGGAACTCGCGAGCAAGCTCGGCCCAGAGCTGCTTAGCTTCGGTAGTCAGAGTCTCGAGGGACTCCTGGAGAATGTGCAGTGGCTTGCTGAGGAAGTTCTCCTTCATGTCATCAACCGATATTTGGGGCGTGAGAAACTGTTGAAGCGGCTGTTGTTGCTGCTGCTGCAGTTGCTGCTG
Organism: Malbranchea cinnamomea; assembly: GCA_900128795.2. NCBI lineage: Eukaryota > Fungi > Ascomycota > Eurotiomycetes > Onygenales > Malbrancheaceae > Malbranchea > Malbranchea cinnamomea. The sequence continues at coordinate 9,547 of FQSS02000136.1, forward strand.
GGGGACTGCAGCTGCCGCTCCGACGAGCAGAGCTGCGGTGAGAGCCTTCATGTTTGGCACACGTCGAGGCCAATAAAAGTTTAGGTAATAACAGTGCTCTTTTGGAGAAGCTATGGCTCTGTCGGAACCATATGGCAATAATCAGGTTTAGAGTACGGTACTGGAACGTGATTTCTTCAATTCACTGATAGAACTGAAGAATGAGTTGTCGATGATGGAGATTGACCATCCTCATCGAGGGTGAGGCAGCCAGAGACGTCAAACCACGTGAGTTATCGCGCTGGGGTGGCCCTCATTACGGGCTTGCGTTACACGGCGCAGAGGGAGAGTCGTTCACATCCAATCATCTGGCTTCTCAGACGATTTTTTTTGGGTATAGTACAGAGTTTCCCGGTATTGTACTGTAAAAGATTCTCCAGCCTCCCCAACTGTTACGTCATTAATCAGTCGCTTAGTTTACTACTAGCGCACACGTGACTCTTGCTTATCAATGTGTTGGAGGTAGTCCTGGCCTAGGGCCAAGACCCCTTCGCTAATCCGGCCTAGCTCGGTCACGTGACCCACGTAGATAGATTCCTCGGACCTCCTCCACCAATCCAATCCTCAGACTCCCTACAGGTTATGAGCCCTCGTTGCTGTGAAAACCGCAGATGTGGTAGTCTCGCTGCATGATATATGCTTCTATCAATTAATTGAAACTATAACTCGAATTTAAAACGCGAAAATCCAAGAATTTGACGTGAAAAACCGATTATCACCTC
>FQSS02000133.1:8982-44326 GCA_900128795.2 Malbranchea cinnamomea
TTGGAACCTCCCAGCTGTTCGTTCAATTTCAGCGACAGCTAGGAGTTAATCAAGATGGAGTTCTGTGGCTGCTGGCATGCAGTCCCTTCTCCCAACAACGCCAATGCCTCGGTCCAGAAATACCTTCCCCAGGTCAATCTCAAGGCTCGCTCGACCATTCTGTCGACCATCTCTCGCACCACTCTGTCCCAGACCTTTATCAATCCAGACGAACACGACATCCAAGATGTCAGATACACGTTCCCCCTGTTCGACGACGTCAGCGTCGTCGGCTTCAGGTGTCAAATCGGAAACCGCGTCATCCATGGCACGGTCAAGGAGCACATGCAGGCCAGGAAAGAATATCTCAGGGCCACGAACGAAGGAAAAGCAGCTGCCCTGTTGGAGCAGTCACACTTCGCCTCAGACACCTTTACCACCAGCATCGGGAAAGTTCCACCAAGTTCAGAGGTTGTTGTTCACATTACGCTCCTCGGTGAACTGCAGCATGACGCCCAGGCGGACGGAATCCGCCTCACGATTCCGTCGGTCATTGCCCCTCGCTACGGGAATACGCACCCCATCAGTCAGAGTGTGGTGCCGGGGGGCTTGGCCGATGTTCTCAGACATGGAAAGATCGATGTCACTGTAGATGTTGAGATGGGCCGTGGTTCGGTGATCAAGACCATCCAGTCGCCCAGTCATCCTCTGACGCTCTCCTTGGGCCGGACCTCTGCTGCAGCCGAGGACGTGTTCGAGCCCAATCTTGCAAGTGCGGCATACTCGAGCAAAGAGGGTGACGTCTTTTTCGAAAGAGATTTTGTGGTCATCGTGAAGACTACGCATCAGCCGTCCGCCTTGCTCGAGACTCATCCCACAATTCCCAACCAACGGGCGATTATGGCGACCCTCGTACCCAAGTTCAATCTTCCCAATGCCAAGCCCGAAATCGTGTTTCTTATCGATCGCAGCGGGAGTATGGGGGACAAAGTTGATACTCTCAAGTCCGCCCTCCGCGTCTTTCTCAAGTCGATACCCGTAGGCATCAAGTTTAACATCTGCTCCTTTGGGTCCCGCCATTCTTTTATGTGGGAGAAGAGCAGGACCTATGACGAGTCGACCCTGGCTGACGCTCTCGACTATGTTGCGAAGATTCGCGCTGACATGGGCGGCACGGAAATGTTCTCAGCGGTGAGGGCGACTGTTGAGAATCGATTCAGAGATTTGGAGTTGGAGGTGCTCCTCTTGACGGACGGCGAGATCTGGGAACAGGAGACCCTGTTGAAGTACATCTCTGATACAGTTACGAAAGACCCGATCCGCTTCTTTTCCTTGGGAATCGGTGACCAGGTGTCACATTCCCTCATTCAAGGAATCGCGAGGGCTGGAGACGGCTTTGCGCAATCCGTCACAACAACTGAGCAGTTGGACCAAAAACTGGTTCGGATGTTAAAGGGGGCGCTGACGCCCCATATCAGGGACTACACGCTCAGCGTCCAGTATGACCAGCAGGCTGATGATGACGAGTATGAGATCATCGACAAGTCCAATATGCCACCAACGACATCCGGCACCCTTCCAGAGCCCTCCGACGGAGAAAAAATGGACGTGGACGATGGCAGCCGCAGGGGGGAGGAGGATCCGATCTCCTTATTCGATCCCAACTTCAAAGAGGAAGACTTGCCAAGCTCGATCGATGTCAGCGCAGAGCTTCCCGCGTTATCACCACCAAAGATCCTCCAGGCGCCGTTCAGAATACCGTCCCTCTACTCATTCAGCAGGACAACAGTTTACCTGTTGCTTTCCTCCAATGCGAATGCCGGGACCCCTAGATCCATCACGCTTCGTGGGACGTCCAGTCGTGGACCAGTATCACTGACCATTCCCCTCCAGGACGTGGGACAGGGCGCTACGATTCATCAGCTCGCCGCACGCAGGGTCATGCTCGACCTCGAAGAAGGCCGCGGGTGGGTCTATCATACGAAAGACACCAGTGGAAAGACGATTGTCGAGAAGCTGGAGAGCAAGAAGGAGGACCTTGTCAAGCGGGAGGCCGTGAGGCTGGGCCTAAAATTCCAAGTGGGTGGAAAATGGTGCTCGTTCGTTGCTGTCGAGGAGGATGAGGAAACGGTGATTGGGGGGTCCCGTATGCCAATGTCAAAGGTACGTCTACAGTTTTCTTTCGTCTCAGAACATTACTAGCGAGCTAGCTGGGTTTAGAGTGACTAACAGTTCCCGTCCGTGGGCACAGGCATTGCCCGTACCGATGACCGCTCCTCGTTTTTCGTTTGCAAAGTTGGCTTGTGCCCGTGCAGCGCCCCGGCAGATGATGGCCCAGGCATCTCCTGCACCGCCCCCTGCGCTAGGTGCAGCCATGCCTATCTCTGGAGGCGCTCAGAGTTACTCTGACTCAGACCCTTTTGCACAATCCTTGTCAGCACAGTACCATTTTCAGGGTAATGCGCTTCTTGATGAAGACCTCGACTTGATCCCTGTGCAGTCAGTGGATGCTTCGAAGTTTGGGGCACGTAGCTTCGTGTCAAAAAATGAGGGCGTTTCTCCGAAGAATCAAGTCCACGCGGTCATTTCGCATCAACTATTCGAAGGTTCATGGCAATGGGATGACCAGGTCTTTAGCATCATCGGTATTACACCTGGAGACCTGGAGAAGTTGGACTGGGCGCGAATTCTGGGAATGGGCGCTGGCGCCGCTGTCGACCAAGAGGACGAGCAGATCAAGAAGATCGTTGTTACGCTTGCCGTTGCTACGTATCTGGATGTCGCCTGCGCGGACGAACGCGAAACATGGGAGTTGGTCTACGACAAGGCTCTGGGCTGGGCCGATGACGCTATTCGACAGAGTGGGGGAGATGCCTCGAAGAAGGATTGGGAGGTGTTGCGCGCCGTTTTCCCTCCTTGATGAGTTGGCCTGAATTCCGACTTTTGTTCGCCGGTGAATGAAGATAATGAATATATTGCATTTTGATGAAGGTATCCGGTTAATGAGACAGTGCATTCACGTTAATGTAAGAAGCTGGTTAATGAATCTGGTCCTTTTTCTTTTTTTTTTTTGACAGCTGCTTCTTTTCCCTGCTTTGCACCTTACTTCTCTCATACTTTGCAACATCCCTGAGCTGAACCCATTGTGAAGATATCTAGGATCTATCCATAGATGCATGAGGCAATCTGCCCAGTGATATACCTACCACATTCAAAAAGATGATTAACTCAGTTTGAAAGGATGTATACTCTCTATTGAAGAGGATGTCCTCTATTACTTCTGCATCTTACTACTTGAAAAATGGGTCAAGAAAGGACAAATCATTCGACGTCATATGGAGCGGTGCCGCTGAATTCCATGTCGGTATTTCACTCAAAGTGTTGAGATTTACAAACAAACCGGCTTGTTCCAGTAGCAAATGCCTTCTGAACGCCGCTCGCTATCTCATTCAGCAGATCCAGGAGAGCACCCGCTTCCTTTTTCACCGTCGATTCGGGGTCGCAGTGTAAATTGGACATGTCGGAGGAGACGCTGCGCTCTCTTTGCCAGGCACGTCTAGGCCTTTCCTTGGAGTCCGACCGAGCATGGCTTGAAAACGTTTTGTGTGTTCCTCTCTTTGAATTAGAGATAGCTCCCCGGAGGGGCAGGGAGAAAATAGGATCTCTGAGGAGCTCAAAATTGGGAGTCGACTGCATTTCGTCCAAGGAGTCAAACGTCGCCGCAACAAGCACTGAATGAAGAGGCAGGTAGTTCTGCCGCACGAGTTGACGCCGCTCCTTCGCGCCGTCAGACAGCGGTCAATCCTTCTTTGGCGGCGCACAAGGATGAACGGTTGGGTGGTAACGATAGGGATTCGAGGCTTCCGCGAAAACTGTGCGTCAAGTGCGTCAAGTCGATCGCTCGTAACCTTCTTATCCAATGCCAATATAAAGAGGGCACAGGGAGGTGCACAGTTTGCATTGCTCTGCAAAAATGCTGTTTCACTATCCCAAAGGCACTGCAAAAAAGTTACGAACATCATTCCGAGCAGTTCGCGGTAAAAATCCGGGAGCCACGCAGCGGTCGAATGACGAGTCGGCGGCATTTCATCGCCGTCTAGACGAACTGACGAACTAATGGGATTTGCGACCAAAGGGAAGAAAAGCGAAGTAACCTTTGGATTGCAGGGGCGGCTGCTCCGTGACTGCCACTACTGTCAACTACAGAGCGCATGGGAATCATCAAACTACGACTTATAATAATATAGTATGTATATACTACAGATACGATCCAGCAAGATACGGCCGACTGTCTTGAGAAACTATGACCGGGGTGATTCCCCATTTCCTGGCGCTAGCTGGTCGACGACCAGAATCTCAAATTTCATGAAAAAAAAAAAGGTTAGAGATCAAGAGAGTCCTTCGTCATCCCATGGTGGGCTGGGCAACGGGGAAGACAAGAAATACTCGCCGACCAGGGACCGATGCCAGAAGGTTCTGCAGGCCGACTACAAGGAGCGAGCCCTACAGTACTAGTAGTACTACAGTGATCATGGCCCTCCTGACCAGCAGAATCTTCATCCGATTCGCTTGGGCTTTCTGCAGCTCAATTGTCTGATTATATCGTCCTTGGAGTCATTGTTTATTGAGGATGAGGCCAGCAACCACCTGCCCTCGAAGGCTTGGATCTCAAAGGCCCCTGATTCCATGCTCTCACGATGAGCTCAGAGTGGATTCGCTCGGCCTTGATTAGTCTCTGCCCCTGTGGGCAATCCTTCATATTAGCCATGGCTGCTATCTTGTATGCTCGATGGTGGTATTCACGCAGGCTCTCTTCTGGCGGCTGTCAGAGCTCAGCTGGGGCTGTCCCGGCCTGACCACAGAATCACTCTGTGGGACGCCTCTTGAACTTGCAGAGGTTCTCTATGAGGAGAGCATTCCTGCCACTGAACCCCCTCGGGGAGGTGTCAACCTAGGATTCGGTATATCCTTCAGCATGCGGGGTTGGGATCGGTCTGGGAGGGGGAAGAAGGCCGAGTGCCAATCCGCTCCAACTCGTCCTCTAGGGTCGGGCGGCTCGTCGATTGGGGCTCGAGGAATTTAATTTGCATGGGTGGCAGTGCTCGTCCGGTTCAACAGAGTTGGATTGTTTATTCGGGGTATATGTCACAGATTCTGCTTTGAAAATTGCGTTGAACTGAGCATGAACAGTTCAGGGCTGGGAGAAACCAAGAATCATCAGTAGTATGTCTGCCGACGGGTTCAAGTTGGAGGCAGTTATTGAGGCTATCACCTATGAACTGGTGATATTGGCTTCTCTGATGGCAAGTTTATAAAGGTGTGCCATTAGGAGAAGTATTAGGACAGGGAGTATCGGCCTGACTCTTTGCAAGCAGAGGGACGGACATAAAAAGGGCACTTCACTAGGAAATGAAAGCAAAAGAAAACTCCAAGATTCCAACAGAAAAAAAAATCACCGTCATTCATCAGAGCCTCAGAGGAGTTCCTGAATGCTGTATCAGACCAAACTCACTGTCAGGAAAAGCAACGCTGGGATAGAAAGAGTATCTTAAGACAATGCCCGAATATGGCAGGACATATAAGAGTTTGGAGGAAGAGTTGAGTCTTTATGAGGCAGTGATCTTTCTTGGAATAAGATATGAAGGAAACATTCCAAAAAGAGCAACGTTCAGACAAACACCGAAATTCATTCCTTGGTCCAGTGAACAAGGGCTGAGGATATATAAAGATAGCATCTAAAAAGATGCCCTTTCCGACTCAAATCACTATCAAACGAGAGAAATTATGTATAGCCAGATCTTTGAACCTGGTGAGTAACCATGATGGAAATATTGACAAAGAAAAATATCATACACCTCAGATGTTCATGACCAAGAATGCTTGACAATGAAAAGGAGTGTGTGAGATAGTGGAGAGTGCTTTTGAACATGACATGCCATGAAAGATGTTTTCTGCGACCAGATCTCACAGAGATTAGGCCATTCTGCATCAAGCACCTCACTCTCCCATGAACGAAGCATGACATGGGATTAGACAATTGTTCTAATCCCACGTAATGGCAACCTCTATCAATGCTTGAGTATGCCATTGCTCACAATGGGCTCTGGTGGTTATGTTCCGCAGGCATTGACAACTCAGGCGCAGAAAACCAAGATGAGTGACTATCTTGTGCAGTGATCACATATTTCGACACTCGGATCAGAGGAGAGAGACCTTGCCCAGGGACATTGGTAGCTGGTGCCGTGGCAATATTTTATTTTATTTTTTATTTTATTTTTTTTTTAAAGGACCAAATGTCCGGCATCGAAAAAAAAGTTTTTGGTTTGGCAGAGCTTGCAACACTCGATGAGATAGAAGAGTTGTTGCAGAAGTCCGAGTTCTGAAGGAAGCATGAACGGTGCATTGCAACCAAGTCAATCTATCGCAGATAGATGAAATGAATACGGAGTAGACCAGATCGAAATTCGGATCAATTGTTCCTACATTGATGGCATGCACTGCGTAGTTGCTTGTTTGCTGGAGAAAAGCGTTAGGCACAAGCGAACAACCCATAGACCGCGGCTCTAGAAAAGAGGACAGATCACCAGGTTTGATAGGTGCTGGTTGGACTTTTTTCCTTTGTACTCAACGGATTATTGTCTCTCGTTCAGCTGTCGTGACCTTTTATACCCCTTTGGACCCGAGAGGAAGAGAGACACACGGACACAAAACGTTGTTCTACCTGTCCGTGAACAATAAGAAGCCAACTGACGCAGCATGTATGATATAGGATGAAAATTGAAAGGTACGTTCATCATCACGATGAACCATCGAGCGCAGCCTGACCTTAATCAGGGCGTGCTTTCCTCGCAGGATTCGGACGGGCCAAGGCCCCGATATCCACTGCAAGAACATTTTTCATCACAGCGACGATCAGTCCCCATGGCGCGTACTCGGCCTGCGTGCCGCCGTGGTGTCCAACGCTCTGGTCAGCACCCCGGCCAGCAGTCCAGTCAGCCGGCCTCCTGGCGCCCCAACCGCCTCATCGCCGACACGCCACACGAGATAATGCTAATGATTGAGAAGTACTTACATCTCAATGACATATCCGCGCTAAGGAAGACCTGCTAGAACGCTCAGGCAGTTTTTCGAAACGCACTTCTACCGGCAGGCGATGATTCATGCACAAGATGACTTGACCAGCTGGACGAGCGACATTGCAAACGGGATACAAGACCACTGCAGAACTCGTTCTTGCGGGCAATAGCAGCTGGGGATTTTGGGTTCGTTGAAAAGATGTTGAAATACCGGCGGCCAGGTAAACACGGGGGAGTGTCGTTATCCCAAGGCTATCTGGCCTTGGACGGCGCCATCAGAAAAGCATGCGAGAACGGCGTGGCACTAAAGGGCAGAGACTTCTTGCATTTCGTGGCCGGGTGCGGCATGGATGAATTCGTGGGGGTGATAGTGAAGAAGATTCCAGTTGACGCTCCCGACGAAGAGGGACGGACGCCGTGGAAGGTAGCTGTTTCTTCGGGCAAGTTGGAAGTATTGGCAGAGTTGATCCGGCATGGGCCAGAGAGGGCCAATGTCAGCAGTAGGAAGGTCAAGACCAAGTTGAGGCAGTTGATGATCCAGGTGAAACAAAAGAAAAAAAGCGGTTGATCCAGATCGTTATTGAACATGATGATCCGATTGTCAACTCCTCGCTTGGAACTCAGTATAGATTATACTGAAGGTAAATAGTATCAATCCTGTGCTCAATTAGGCCTTCCAGTACGCTTCCAAGGGCCTGTTGTGAAGGAGGAAAGACACAAACCATCGCCCATTCTTGAAGCCAACCTCTTTCATCCTTCCCCTCTCCACAAACCCCCGTTTGACATACCAATCCCGTAGCCCCTCGCCGCCATCTTTGCCATCCGTATCGACCGCCATGGCAGCCAGTAGATTCCGAATCCGCGACCCGGCACCCCCTTCCGCAAGAACTTGGTTGTCTGAGTCACCAATGAACTCTCCCGCGAGATGACGCGTCTCCATGAGTGCGTCAACGATAGCAGAGAGAAGCTGGCTCCCCACACCACGGGACCGATACGATTGGTGGAGAAACAAAGCCAACTCTACAGTCGGCGCGTAGGAGAGCATGTAGCCCCTGAACGGGGGGGGCAGAAGTATAGCCCAGCACCTTCTCCTCTTTGGTGTCAACGTTGTCAGACTCCACGGAAACAAGAAACGGAAGATTGCGAGCCTTGATCGCCGCAAGTTTGTCCGCTGTCTACTGGAGTGGTGGAGTGGTTTTCATAAAGTAAGCACTGTGTTGGGGACGTAGTGAAGATGGCGTGGATTTGGGAAATATCTGCGTCTGTGGCTGGGCGGATTGCCACTGCCATTTTTATCAGCAAATCTTCTAAACTAGAAATCGAGGAGATGAACGAGTTATTCGATTCAATTCAGGGGGTTAATATCCTGATGAGTGTACATATCTGCTGAGCGGCTAGGTGGGGGTTTGTGGTGAGACAGAGGGCGCCGGAACTGTTGAACCACTAGACAACTGATTGCAATCTGTCATAGTAGGCTCAAGCAGGTCATCACTGTTTATTCTCAGGTCTCGAAGCTGCTTTTGACAGTCGTACTTTCGTAGTAATTGTTAACTAGGAGACGCACTGAAGTTGACAAAGTCAAGCTTCAGTCATCAGATAAGATAATCTTCACGTGATCATCTCACAAGCTCCCCACCTTTCCGCTTCGGGCAATCCATCATCATTCCCATCGACACGTCTGTTGATTTCGTTCTTTTTACAACCAAACACCATCGAGACTTCTAGATGTGTGCTGATAGCTTTTAACTTGATTTTCCTTTCTCCTTGAGTTACTACGACTGCATACATAACTAGTCCTAGTGATAATATAATACTCCTCTTTGCGCCGTTGTTCACCCTTCAGTTCCCCCCGTCCGATAGTCCGAATTCTGGTGAAGCATCATGGCGTCGTCGTTGATTCCACTCGCAGAGATCCCAACCCTCTCCCTCCTCTACAAGCTGCGGCATCTGGTGTACGTCACATCCGTGCCTGGCGCGAGACCGTCCAAAGCTCTGAATGACATCATCTGCCACATCAACAACGACATCACCAAGCTCGAGGTCGACTGCATCGTCAATGCCGCAAACACATCGCTTCTAGGTGGAGGTGGAGTTGACGGCGCCATTCATCGAGCGGCCGGCAGGGAGCTACTGAACGAATGCCGCACGCTGGGCGGGTGTGCCACGGGCGATGCCAAAATCACGAATGCCTACAAGCTGCCGTGTAAGAAGGTTATCCATACGGTCGGTCCGGTGTACTTTAGTGAGTTGAATCACGGGAAGGATGTGCCCGAGCAGCTGCTGCGAAGCTGCTACTGGCGCAGTCTGGCGCTGGCGATGCAGAACGGAATGAAGAGCATTGCGTTTTCGTGTATCAGTACGGGTGTGTATGGGTATCCGAGCACGGAGGCGGCGGAGGTTGCGATCCGCACGGTCAAGGACTTTTTGGGTCAATACCCAACCACCCTTGAGCGCGTCATCTTCTGCACCTTTGAGAAGAAAGATGAGCGTGCTTATCAGAAGTTACTCCCGTAAGTCACACCTCCTCGCTTTCCGTCTGACAAGCAGATATACTAAACACCTGCAGCATGCACTTCCCACCAGTTGAAGAGCCATCCTCCCCGGCGCCAGGGATGACCTCTGAAGCCTCTCGCTCCACCGAAGCCTTGGCCGCGAAGCTCCCCGACGCTCCCACCTCCGACCCTGATGCCGCAGGAGAACCCAGCACAAAGAAACCCAAGGTTGATTGTGATAAGACAGAAGGCGACAAGAGCGAAGACGATTGGGAGAAGGTTGAAGGGACCGAAGAGGAGAGACTGGACGACGAGCCGGTAAGCGTGGGAAAGCCGTCCACTATCGCAGATGTGGAGAGCGTCTCTAGCGCAGCGGATCTGGACACGTCGGAGGAGAAATCCAAAGTTTGACCGTGAACCACGGTCAGTGAATCGGACTGATATGACCAATGTACGAGGCTTATGCTCGAAATCAACACCTCCTGATGGCTGCCAGGTACTCCTGCATACTGGTGGACTTTTGTACATAGTACTGCATCGTCTACTGTTTCTTTTTATGCGGGCTTCGGATGATACGACGGTATGACCAACCATAATGAAGTGCCTTATCCTTATCCCCCTTGACACTGAATGTATTTAGTATGTGAAGATTCCTCCAAATTTGCACCGTACTACTCCACTCGCACCAGAGTTCAACTCTTCCTGGCTCTTAAGCTCGACTGAGAGGAGCGTTCACAGCAGGCCTCGGAACAACGTTACGCCGCCAGAGCTCGTCGCATCCAAATTAACCTCGACTGGACGCAAGGCAGCAAGCAGAAATTCAACCACTCGTCCAATGGATTCTTCTACGGCTTAGTTTTCTTTTTTTTTGGTCTCTCCCAAATGGCGAGGGCAATCGCAAGTTCTCTATTTTCATTTTTCTCCCAGGATGCATTCTGTGCGCCGACAATTCGATCCGCCGCGAGCCGTAGTATCAGCTCAATCGGAGCACCAGTCGCGCGGATATCTCGACGGAACGTAACCTCCTCAGCTTCGACTTCGACTCGTAGGGTTGCAACTGCCAAGGTCCTATCGTCTCCTCCTCCTTCTTCTCCTCGCCCGCCACCACCATCGCGTGCGTCCCGCTTCCTCCGACCCCTCCGCCGCTGGCCCTGGCGCATTATCCTCCCGCTCATCCCCATCGGGCTCGTCCTGTCCGAGCACGCGGTGGAAATAATGTGGGTAAACGGGCCGAGCATGACGCCGTATCTGAACGAAGACTACGCGATGACGCACATGCAGCGGGATATGGTGCTTGTCAAGAGCGTGAGGAGGGGACAGAAGTTGGAGAGAGGGATGGTCGTTGTGTTCCGGTAAGCAGGAACTCATCGTCCCCTTTTTTATTGTTGCTTTATTTGTTCATTCCTTGTTGTTTTCTTCCTTTTCGATTCCTCTTGATTGCGCGCTCGATTCGGTACTGCAGCAAAAACAGACATTGACGTCTCGATCCCATGACCTGCGCACACAGATCGCCACGGGATCCTAACAAAATCGCCATAAAGCGCATCATCGCCCTGCCCGGTGACCGCGTCACCATCCGTCCCGGAACACCCGTCCCACCGGCTGTCCCCGGGAAGCCGACGCAGATCGTGCCGTGGAACCACGTCTGGGTGGAGGGCGACGCGGACGACTCAAGACACAGTCTTGACAGCAACGTCTATGGACCCATTAGCATGAATCTGATCACTGGTCGCGTAGTGCGCGTGCTGCGACCTCGGGCGCGTGAGCTGCGATGGGAAGACTGGGAAGTGGATAAGGCCGGGGAGAGACAGAGGGCGAGGGTGGAGAAGAATGCAGTGAAGGTACATGAGCCGCCGACCTTTTAAAAAGAAGATAAAAAGAAAAACAAACAAAGAGATTGCTCTTTGGTCGACAGATTGGGAATTATTCCTTCCTCCTCCCCCTCCACCAGTACTACATACGGCTCCACTCCAAGCATCCTTCCCTGGTGTACGGGGACGGAAGTGTTTGAACAGTAGCAGAAGGGAGGGGAATCTTGAATGGTCTAAGGTGGGAAAAGGGGGTTCCTTGACCATTCACGCAGAGTCCCACATCTCTCGCTGGCGCCGATGACTTGCTATCCCGACCCCAGGCCAAAGACGGAGCAGGACCAATGAACGTACGTCTAGTACAGTAGACGAGTTCCTACTAGATCCCAGGAGACGCTGTTGAAAGCGGGAAATGGGGACACCGCCTCCACGCGCTTGGCCGGGTCGGATATGCGCCGCTTGCACCATAGTCTGGGTGGGAGCCAGGTCCTGATGACGAAGACGGGCATCCCTGACTTTCACACTACAGATATGTCAAGCTGGACCACGACTGATGGAATACTTGTTGCGAAGGCCTTTGACCTGGCGTACGGTCAACTTAGTTGTGCCGGCGCCGGCATAGGCACGTTAAGGGGTTAGCCTAGATGGTATGTCCTTTGGCTGCGGAAACGGAGCAGTGACGGACTAGAGGTGAAGAGAGAGAGAAAGATTGTCCCTTGTCGTCGTGTAATAATAATTACTTTATGATAAAACAGCAAATGCCATGTTCAAAATCCACGCATGCATATGCCCCGACCCAGAACAGGATTCTCAGGATCCATACCCCCCTCCAGAACTGGAATCAGAGCCAGAGCCAGAACCAACCTGAACGAGTGAAGAAAAAAAGCCAAAAAAAAAACCTACCCATAGGCCAACTACCTCTGCTCCACGATCCGCATATCCTCCTTCTGCTGAAGCCGATCGATCTCCGTCTCAATTGCCAGTACCCACAGGTCCCGCTCCGCGCGACTTCGCGTGCGAAAGACAATCGATTTTCCTGGCTTTCCTAGCGCTGTAACCTGTCTCCAGCGCCGGCGTTTGTGACCAGACGCTTCACCAACGCCGACTTTGGTCTCTTCCTCCTCGCTCCGAAAAAAACTCTTGTGAGTTGCCTGCCAGATGACGAACGTCGTTGTTGTGTCTTCGTCTGAGGAAGTCCAACCGTCAGAGAGGTAGATTCGTGGCATTGAGTGGTGGCCGGGTAAATAGCTGTCGAACGTCTGGCCCTGATGAGGCAGGTCATAGGACGTGATGATGCCGCTGTACACGTAGCAATCCTGCAGGTCGAGAACAGCCTGGCGTGTAAGGTGCGTATGAGGCGTATGCGCGCCGGTCCAGGTACGGACTGTGCCCTGGAAGATAAGTAGTTTACCTTCTATTAGGAGGACGCTGCATTTGGTGAAGGCACCTCGCCGGCGAGTCTTGCGGTAGAGATGGCCGGACATCTTCAAGTCAAATCAGCTTAAATCTAGTAAACCAAAAAAAAAAAGGACCTAGAAGTAACTATAGGGGAGTAAACACCTTTACAGCGCGACATCCGGATAGCCCACATGTATGAAACAGTTCCGGACACGCCTCAGCCCGTACAACCTCCCATTTTTGAGCGAACTGGCCCAGCATGGATTCTTGCTCCTCGTCGATGCCCATTCTCTCTAAATTCAGCTGCCGCACGCTTTTGAGCCGGTTGATGTCATCTCGCGTGCGGGCTTTCCAGTAAATCGACAGATCTCGCAGGCGCTCGATCCACGTGTGACGCGTTTCCATGTTGTATGTTCGAAACCGAGTCACTAGACCGTCATCGAGGACGAGCTCAAAGGTGCGGTTACATTTGGACTGGTGGCCAGGACGATGCGGACTCGTCCCAACGTTTGTGTCAGTATTGGATCTGGGATGCCCGTGAAAATCAACGTCGCCGCCGTTGACATGGTCGTCTTCTGGCTCCGATGACGCCGCCACAGGTCGTACTTCAGCCACTCGGCACAGGTTAAAATACCCCTCCGCACGCGCAAGATTGCGTGCGTTACGTCGGTGCTCTGCAAACGCTTCGGCATCACGCCGCCGGGCGTGCGCCTTCCGGCCAGGTATCAGCCACGAGATATGGCCATCATCGTCAATTGGGTACGGATCGATGTCATGTACGATGGGAGAGTTACGGCGCACTTCGTTGGAACTGGGAACATGGTTACCAGCTATCGTCAGGGGACGAGGAGGAGGCGGAGGGGAAGCCTTAGATGGCTTGCAGAAACACAGATATTGGTCTTGAGTGTACAAGTAGAGACGGCGATGGAAGGCTTTACCAAAACGTTTGTGTCTGCCTCTTTGTGAAGTGAGAAGGATCATAAACCCTTCTATGGGATAAGGCTCTTCCATGCGACGGGGGCCTGCGGAGTTTGTGTATGTAGGGTAGTGCTGTTTAGGGCGGAGTTCAAGTTCATGGGACTCCCGCATCGCATGTGCTCCATACATGCGCTTCTCATTTGCGCCTTGCACCCATTCCAGGCGGTCATATCGTCGCCATGCGAGCCCAATCTTCTCGTGCTTGATCCACAGGTTGACGATGGAAGACAACTGCGGACATTTCTGGAGGGTGTCGATGCATGTGTTGATGATTCCTTTGGCAATGAGCTCCTCTCTTGCTAGTGTTTCCAAGACCACTGAGCAACGATTTTCATCGTAGTTCCGCTTGGCCTCGAGATGGGCGAACGGGTTCTTCAGACGGAGGGGTATGTCGAGGTCAGGGACGTACACCATGAGGGTCGAGGCTCGATGCCATCCCAGAGCCTCGCGGAGAAAAGTATACCACTCGACAGAATGCGCAGCCGACCTTGCCCGCATGATAAAAATGCGCGTCAGTTGCTGATAGGGATACCAGAGAACGAATGTCTTATCGAGAGATGAAAACATGTTGACGCCGGTGGTACTCCGCCGGAGCTGAATCTCATGAGAAAAGCGCTGTTTGACTCGGGAAGTCTGCACCTGCGGGATAACTCTGGTCTTGTATAGCTGCAGTAGTAACGGGGTGTGTTCATCGAAACCTCGTCGGCAGACGACCAGGTACTCCCTCCACTTTTCTATCGGGCGGGTGTCGATTCTGACGCTCGCATTTTCGCTATAGTCCTTGGGCACTTCGTGCTGTGTGATGTCCACCCGCACCAGCATTCGCTCCGCCCGGATAATCTCGCCCTCGCGGCTGGCACTTCGCTGCTGTTGGCGACGGGCAGCGTCGTCTTGTGTGCGCGATAGACGTGTTTGCAGCCTTCGCTGCCGATCCATCAGCCTATCTTCCACAGAGCAGCGGACCGAAGTGACGCGATTTAAGATACGACGATCGAGGCGACGACTCCCTTCCGCGAGACTCATGTCCGCGTTCCACGGCTGCTCATCGTCAAGGATATGAGGCTCTTTCTGTTGAAGGCTAATATTCGAACCCTTCGCTCGACGATCGGCTTCCCCTGCCGTTGCCGCTGCGGCTGCGTGTTCCTCCTCCTCTTCTTCTTCTTGCTGTGTGTGCCGCACCAAAGAGGCCTCTGAGCCGATGTCTCGGGAGACAGGTACACCCTGGAGGGTTGAGATCGACGGAGTCCGTTCGTGGGCTGGATCTGGGTATGAGTCTTTTGGCACAACCAAGATAGACGGATGCTCTGCATTTTGGTCCGCAGGACCACCTTCGGGGGATTCTTCCGGGATACGTGAGCTGGAGGATAAATCCTTGAATCTCTCCCTCTGATGTTTGGATTCTGGCGCTGTATAGTACGCTTCGTTGACGCGGGAAGTTGAGGATGCGCGTATTGTAGGGGAGACGCCATTCACCGCAATCCCTTGAATAGCTGGGCGCTCCGGGCCCCTCTGGTGAACGGAATCATGGGCAGTACCTCCTGCCGCATGTATCTCTTGCTCCCCAATCTCAGGGCGGGTCTCTTGTGAGGTATCCACTGGTTCCAGTCTCGTCGGTTCCACCGAAGGAACCTGTCTTACTGTAGCAGCCTGCTCTGTCTCGTTTTCTTCGTCCAAGTCCAAATCGTCTGGCTGGGGGAAGCTTTGTCGATACAAGGCGGCAGGCGACGGGCCCATGAGACCCGTGATTTGGCGGTGGTGAATGAGGGAGGTGTCCGCGGCGGAAAAGGTAGCTTCGCGGGAGGAGTAATCCTTCATTCCAAGCCATGATCGGTACCAGGACTTGCGATGGGATTGTAGCCAGCCCTTGGGCAGGGGTCCGATGAAGAAACGACGGCTGGTGATGTGGAGGTGTTCAGGCGATGCGTGTTGCTAGACATGTGTCAGTAATGCTTGGAGAATAAACCAACTGAAGCCCAAAGGAAAGAAAGCGAAGGCGCATACCAATCGTTGGACCGTATAAGAATCCGAAAGCAGGCCATATGGTTCAACTTCGTGGGAGACAGATATGGAGCAGGTTGGAACAGGCTGCTCACAAGGCCGACGGGCGCTCATCTCACATTGTCGTGTGGGTGTACAAGTTCTGTGCAAACTAACCAGTAGATAGTAGCAACGTGCTGCGTAGGATTAACAATGAGCAAAAAGAGGATGGCACATATAGGCGCGTAGAGACGAATGGCATGTTGGAGTGTAGCAGTACGAGGAGCAGTCCATCCCAGGCGCTGGAGAGCAGACAACGACTCTGTGCGGATTGGAAGGACAAAGTTGGAGTCAGACAGACTGATGACGTCGTGTTTGCCTTGTTTGTATAGCTTAAGGTCACGTGTGTACACGTGACAGTTGTACGTGGCAGGGTGCACATGACCACTGCTGACGTAACCCCCCTAGAGACACGCAACGTGACGATGAAACAGCTCATCAGACGACCTCCCGTGTAGTAGTAAACATCCTACCTCTTGCGAGCAGTGGGGGATACTCCTACTTTGGGTCGAGTCCCCGTCTCTCACTTTGCTTCTGTCTTTTCCGTAGTATATATACTAATATATATATAAATATATTTCTCTCTCTCTCCTGCTTGATCTCCAATTAGCCCTAATTGCTCACCATGGCTCCCTCGATTCCCCCTGACGGTACCTTCTTCGACACCCTCAAGTGCTCGTTTGCCAAAGTCCCAATTGACAAGGCAAACGATAACGCTATCTCCACCGCCGAGTTTCTCGAGGCTGCTGAGGGTTTGGTTACTCTCTTCAGTGTGTATTCGAGATTCCCTTTCTGCGTGACTGCTTCAATTGAGTGCCACTAGAGTGGTGCGAGGCATCTGATCTCGTCTGATGCTGACGATGTGCCGGTACCAGGTCTCCTCGAGTCCAAGCCGTTTGAATGGGTCAGAGATGATCTTTCGGGTAACATCAAAGTGTGTCGTTTTCCATAAACTTCTCTGGATGCTCAGTTCATTCTGACGCGACTTGTAGAAAGTCAGAGCAAGACTGCTTGCTGCACCCTTAGAGTCCGAAACACTCCAGGCCCTCGTTATTAACGAGCTGAAGAGTGGCTCCCACACCGCCTCGGAGGGCCTGCTATGGCTAGTGCGGTAGGCACAGACGCCCTGATTGTTCCCTGAACGCCGCAATCTGACTTGATGTTCTCCCTTAGTGGCCTGGCCTTCACTGCTGCAGCCCTCCGCCATAATCTCAAGTATCCCTCCAAAGAACTTGCCGAATCTTTCACCGATGCTTATGTGGGAACATTGAAAAAACACCACAACTTTGCAGTACGGACAGGCTTCAATTGGGCTATAAAATTTACACCCTATCGCAAAGACTTCTATGCCAAGCTCGGTAAAGATCAGGCAAAGGTCCTGGAGAAGATGGAAGCCGAAGTCACAGCCCTGGAGAAAGTGGTTGCCATCTTGGAAAGTTTCATTGAGGACAAGGCGAAGAAGTGGTAAAAGGACCTAGTCTCAGCTGAGAATGATCTGGGATTTGCCCGCTGCCTCATTTGGTGCAGTACAGAGTGCCCAGGGTTGCCGAGATCAATCTTGGAGACGCATATAACACATTTCTATTTTCTTTGTCGTTTCGGCGGGATTGGAAGCATGTGACCTCGTCTTGTGGTGTGGGCTGAAATGGCACATTTAACACTCGGACGAGAGCGGTATGCTGCTGCACGCAAACCTGCCTCAAGAGGAGTATTAAACAGTTACAAGTCAAAACATAAACAGAATTCACAGAACAGTCTATCCAACAATCCATCAGTCCCAGTGAAAGGTGGGAAGAATGACGAATACAAAGATATTAAACGAAACGAAGCCGTTTGATTAGACCACCCTCTTGCTCTCCCTTTCCCTCTCCGCCTCTTCTTCTTCCCGCCTCTTCCGCTCCTCTTCCCTCTTGATCTGATCCGGCCGTCTGACAGCAATGTCCTTTGGCCGGTAATCACTGAAATATTTCTTCAAGAACCACTCCACGAGCCAGCACCCGACGTAGTCCAACACCATCAGGGCCGTTAAGGTGATCTTGAACTCCGTGCTGAACGGCACCAGGCGCATCTTCTCGTTGAGCTCGGGAATGAATTCAGTCGCACAGGATAGAGCGATACCGGAGGTGAGGAGCAGACCGTAGTACATGCCGCGGTTCTCACGAATGGATTCGCGGAAAGGTCGACCCTGGTAGTTGATACTGAATGTAGAGATCTGCTGCATGAGTTGGAGGAGGTAGATTGCGCTGTTCAAGAGAGACGGCTCGAACTCGCCTTCAAGGTCAATCTCGGGTTTGCGGCTTAATGGAGCAGATGGTTAGTAGCCTGCGCTGGCAGGGAGTGAGCGTCGGAGAAACATGACTTACGGTTCAATTGAGTACACGTATTGAGTGAGGTAGACCAGAGTGGCGATGTGAATCGCAAATTGTCCCAGAACAGAACCCATGATGTAGATGTTGAAGATGTTCGGATGGGGACGTTCTTTTGACAGGCCCTCCACTGACTGCCTGGAGTTAGTATCACGCTTCCAGAAGTTAGGGACGGCAGATGCGAACCTTGGCACGAGAAATAGACAGGAAGCAGACACTCATGAGCATCCCACTGATAGTGACTTGCCCGTCGCCAAACTTGATACCATCGAGGTAAATCACACTCAAGCTGTATGCGCTGATCAAGCAGTTAAGGGCCAAGATCTTGTACATCTGAATCGTCGCGACAAGGGTACATCTCCCTTGGCGGATAATGTTCGGAATTGCAATGACGTTGGCCAATTTACTCGTGAACGGAGCTGCAACGGACGCATCACCCAACTTGATCTGTGGAGGTTCACTATCATCAAGCTCCTGTTCCATCATTGTCGCAGTAAGTCGGTCAGCGAGACCTGCGGCTGCTATAGTTGCCTGCTGCTGCTGTCGCTGTTGAGGAGTCAGATTTTGCTGCGCGGCTTGAGCCCCAGTCGACGTAACAGTGGAAGCGGGTCCGTTGGGTTGTTGCCCAGGGGCGACTGCACCCTTCTTCTGCGCTTCGCGGAGCATGGCCTTTTCATAATGCGGATTCGTTGGGCCAGGTGGGTACAGGTGGGCGATGGCAACGGGAACAGGTGGAACGGGTTGGTTGAACCTCTGCATGAGCGCAACCTGTTTCTCGTAGATCTCTTTCATCTTGGTGTTTCTGAAATGTTCCGAGATCTTGGCGAGGTCCTCCTGGGTACCGTTCAAAAGAGCGACACCAACATGGGCCTGTTTAAGCGCACCAACATCGTTGGTACCGTCGCCGCACATGAGAGTAGTGTATCCCGCATCCTTCATCCCAAGCAGGATTTCCTCCTTCTGCTTAGGTGATACTCGGGCATAAACCCAGGTATGCCGAAGCAGATCTTTACGCGCTTTTTGGTTCCTGAACTTCTCCAATGCGTATCCAGTGACGCAGAGATCCTTCGTTTCAAGAATGTTCGAATCAAGCGGTTCGGCCGGATTTACGGGGACGCTGAACTTATCGTCGACACTGCGCCATACCAGTTTCGTACCAGATGTGTCATCTTCAGGGGCATCCAGAATCAAAACATCACGATCAACAATTTCCACCTGTCGTGCTACGTGGACCGCGGTCAGAGGGTTATCACCAGTGATCATAACCACGCGGTGGCTGCTTTCGTTGAGCATCCGTAAGGCTTTCACCGCATCGTCCTTAAGTGGGCATTGCAAAACAAGGAAACCGGCAAACTGGAGTTCAGCCTCCACCTCCTCACGCTTCAGATCATTGATTCGACCCTGCCCAAACTCAGCTTCTGTGGACAAGAATTTGTATGCAAGCGCGAGGACTCTGGCACCATTGCGCGTAAAGTACTTGTACGTCTCTTCGTAGTGAGGGGGGGCAGACACAAGCATAGTCCGAATGGTTTCAGGAGCGCCTTTGACGCCGACGAAAGTCGCCTTGGAGCGCTTCTGCGATTGACGATCGACGCTGATGACAGTGGCAATGGAGCTTTGCCGTTTCAGGGCAGAAGAGAACTGAAATCGTCGCTTTATCTGAACGGCCTCAATCGATCTTCCGGATGCATTCGCTGGTGCACTAGCCTTATTAGTGAATGTATCGTTTTTGCCAAGTGACCATCCAAGAGATGTCAGTGTGGCTCTCTCCATCGGGTCGCCAACAATTTCTCCTTCATCCAGCTTAACGAGAGCATGTGCAGTGGCAAGGACAAGAGTTGTCTCGATGCCAACACGTTCCACTTTGGTAATGCCCGTATGAGCACCGTCTTTGTCGACAGCAGCGCCGGGCATGCCTAAGGTAAGTCCTGCAATGCCTTCAACGACCAGATCTTCACCAGTGAGAGTTCCAGTTTTATCGAAACAAGCGATATCAACTCGTCCAGCAAAGGGAATTCTGAATGGTTCGGTACAGAATATGGCAAATTTGCTGAGGGCTGCGAGACTAGTGTTGACGGCTAAGCTGAGTTCCATTGGCAGTTCCGGTGGTACGACGCTGGTGATGATTAAAACGCAATCCAGAAGCAGCTTCGACCGTTTGCGGTTATTTGCAACACCCTCTTGCCAAACATACCAGGAGGCAGCCAGGGCAAAAACGAGGAGAAACAGTATGAAAAGCAGGGCCTCGGCGTTGTTGGCGGAAACGTGTTCCGTAGAGTAAATCATCGTGCGGACCAAGCTTCCCTGGCTAGTCTCGAAACCGGTCTTGATAACGACACCCAAAGCTCCGTTGTCAGGAGCTCGAGGGACCCGTGGGCCAGAATGTCCAGCTCCATTTTCCTCAGTAACATGATGAGTGATCTGAAGTACCTTGGTACCACCATAAAGAAACGAGTTCTTATCCAGCCCATCTGGTTCAATCTTTTCGTCACCAGGGCGCAGCCGGATAGAATCTTTAAGCAGCGGCGTGCTTTCACCTGACAACATGGCCTCATTAACAATAGCACTTCCCTCAATCAAGAGGATGTCGCACGCAACACCGCTGTCCTCCTTAGTTCTGTTCACAGACAAGACATCTCCTGGGAGCAACTTGTCACTGGTAATCTGCACCCATTTGTTTTGACGGTAGACCCAGACGTCATATGGTTTGATACTCATGCCACGGAATTCCTTCAGAGTCCGCTGTCGCTGCCACACGACGGTGCTCTCGAAAACTACCAGCATGACGAGAGTAAACAATGAATAGTACCAGTACTCGTCCAGTAGCCAAAGACCGACACAAAACACCTGGAAGACAAAAAAGGGGGCAACGGCATGCTCCTTGAAGAGCTCGACGAAGGTTGGCACGGGGATGTCGAAGGTATTGTCGCCATAGTGATTATGAACCTCCTCAATCTGTGCGGGAGTTTGAAGTCCACGGGTCTCTTGAAAAGTCTTCAGAAGCGGTTTGTCCTTTGCATCCAAGGCATACTGCAGGGGTGCGAAGCATTTTCTTTCTGGGTAGTACAGGAACCGTCTCTTCTGGAACCAAAAAGAAATCTTTTCTTTCCCTCCAGTCCTGTCCCTAATCAAACGGCATATTTCGGCAGACCCTGCGTTGGCTGCGGGTAGAACCTTGATCAGTTGAGCGCTGTCCACAGATCTCGCTGCTGTTGTCGTAAAAAGGGCCTGAATGTTGACGCTCCATTTCGTCATGAGCCATAGCAACGTCTGCACAGTTAAGATAGACCCTGTCCACACAAATGTCCATTCAGAACCCTGGATATACTGATCGTAGCGTTCCTGGGAGAAGTAGACGGAAAAGAAGGCGGGCCAGATAATGAGGAAGGGCCAAACGTAGGCGTGAAGCTGCAGGGGGAGAGGGTTCCGTAAAGCCGCAGACTCAATCTGCGAATTATCGACGAGTCGCGACCTACTCAAGAATCCAGTATTAGCATCTATTCGAATTGAAGGTCGAAGCAGCTTCTTTTGCGCGTAAGGAAAAAATCAGTACGTGACTTACATCTTGACCGGGACCCTTAAAGAGTCTGTTGTCTAGCGTGATGGCAAGATTGTACATATAAGAACGTTATAGAACTACCAGAATCCATCGAAGAAATGGAGGTATGTCTCATGGACAAAAGAAAAGACAGTCACCGAAATTCCATGCAGTGGTCGAGCATTGCTGCTCCTGAACTTCGTGTTATGATCCTGCTGGCAGGAATACGGATGACATAAGCGAGATGCAGATCGGGAGAATCCTTTTCCATTATCGACTATCGAGGCACGTGATACAGATGAAATCAACCTCCAACATCAACAAGAACTCACTCACTTCTATTAATAACTTACTAGTAGAACTAGAGTTGCCATAACAGTTTACAATGAAACTTTTATAATGATTCATGCGTTAAGCATCTTCCTCCTAGGCTTCACCGTTCCCTCAATCCAAGTTTTTATTTTGGCGTGTGGTGGACCCCAATACGATCGATGGTCCCCGGTACTGCCTTGACGCCACTCCTTGAAGGTCAACAAAGTAGACTGCCCAATGGATCGCCAATAGGGCTGGCTATAAGAATGGGCTCAACCAAAGGGACAGGTCAATCGTTCGACTGAGAGATGGACTAATATTATTGCCAAACGCTTTCTTCGACATAACAGCTCACCAACGCTTTACGTTGGTTTGCACTCTCTCCAATCTATCAACTTCGACTCCCGTTCTCTATTACATTGCATATTGCGCGCGCCACTCGAGTTTTAACTCCTCTAGCCTCATTGCTTGCAGTGCTTTTCTCAGCATCCGGCATAAATTCTCCAAGTCCTGTAATCAGGTCATCACGAAAAGACACATCCATGAGGTGATCGGAAGCGATGAGAAGTGGTTGTGGATAACCTCAGTCTCCTGCGCTCAGGCAGACTTGAACCATTCCCCCCCTTAAAACGGATTAGAAAAGTGAAGGTGGTCCGGAAAACTCAAATATAATGACTTTCCCTGATATACAGCCAAGGGCAAGCCTCATGCCTGCTATAGTCGAGCAGAAGGGTCGATAGTCAGGCGGCAACCATAACAGATCATTCCCGTTCCATGTAACCCATGTCCAGTCAGTGTTCAATCCATAACCCCAAAACTGAGAAATTTTCTGACATGACGCTTGTGGCCGAACGTCAGTGCTGTTAGCGCCAGAAAACATATCATCTAATCTTATCGCGCCGAGACTAGTAAAAAGACCTGAATCTGTGCTATCGAATGAGATGGTACCTAGTGCTGGGGTGCCGATTTCAAGCGTTCCTATTCTCTTGCCGTTGGTGACATCCCAGATTTTCACCGTCTTGTCCAGGGACGTTGAAGCCAAGAATTTCGAATTGTGTGAGAATGCTACCGAATCAATCCAGTTATCGTGGTCCTCCAAAGTCCAAATTTCCCCGCCGGTTTTAACATCCCAAAGCTTGACAGTTTGATCACTGGACCCTGATGCTAGAAGTCTTGAATCCCTTGAGAATACCACACACAGGACCCAGCCCTCACCCTCATGGTGTCGCAGTGTCTGCACAACCTGTCCGGTAGTGACATCCCAGACATTGACTAAGCCTGCAACATCCCCGGAGGCCAGAAGTTGAGCGTTCTCAGAGAACCTGACCGACAAAAGCGGAAAATTATGCCCTCGAAGTGTACGTATCTCCTTACCAGTGGTGACATTCCAGATCTTGACGGTCCCGTCCCATGATCCTGAAGCCACCAAATCTGACTCCTCTGAGAGTGACACAGATCGGACAGTGTGACTGTGGGCTTGAAGGGTCCAGATTTCCTTGCCTGAAGTAGCATTCCAGATTTTGGCTGTGCGGTCATGCGATCCTGAAACAAGATTCTTTGAGTCTTTGGAGAGCGCTATAGAGTAGACCACATCATCATGGCCTTTAAATGTATGTATATTATCCATGGTGATATCCCAAATCTTGACTGTTTGATCAGCTGATGCTGAGGCCAAAACTCCTGAAACATCCGAAAATGCTACCGAAGAAACAGAGTCGGTATGGCCATGAAGCTTCCGTATTTGTCTACCTTTTGTAGCATCCCATATTCTGACGGTACGATCTTCCGACCCAGATGCCAGGAGTTCGGAGTTTGAGAATGCTACAGACAAAACCCAGTCACTATGACCATCGAGTGACCATATCTCTTCGCCTGTGATAACATTCCAGACCTTGACGGTACGATCGTGTGATCCCGAAGCCAGAAGGCCAGACGCAGAGAAGGCTATAGAACAGACCTTATCACTATGACCTCGGAGTGTCCTTATTTCCTCACCTGTGGTAACGTTCCAGAGTTTTATTGTATTGTCCTCTGACCCTGAAGCTAGAAATCCAGATCTAGAAAATGCTACAGCCCGGATTGGGCTAATATGGCCTCGGAGGGTCCGAATCTCTCCTTCTGCGGCCACTGTCCAGATCTTGATTGTACAGTCCTCCGACCCAGAAGCAATAATAGATTCTGAGTCCTCTAAAAGCGCTATCGACCAGATATCACGCTTGTGGCCTCGAAGTGTCCGTATCTCCCTGCCTGAAGTCACATCCCAGAGCCTAATGGTGCGATCCCGTGATCCCGAAACCAGAATTTTTGAGTCTCTTGAAAATACCATCGAAGTGACGGAGTCTGAATGGCCCTGAAGGTTATGTATCTCTCTGCCCAGTTCAACATTCCAGATTTTAATCGAACAGTATGATCCCGAAGCTAAGAGTTTCGAGTCTTTTGAGAATGCTACTGACAGACGGGGAGATGTCGAGAGGACGGAGAAGCGCTGCGCTTCAAGGACCTGCAAACAAGGACTCCAAGTGCTCTCCACGTTGGGCAAGGTGCTTATCCAACTCGGTAGTTCTTCACTAAACATTACCCGAATGACACTCTGAGTAGGGGTGAATATCAAGGCAGACAAGTATGTTTGTAGAGGAGCATTTTCAATCACCCACTCGTTGTGGAGTATGAAGCGGCGTGCATCTCGGATCAGCTCAAAGAGAGGACACTGTGGTGACTGATCCTACTCTAGCAGTTAGTGTGTGTGCCAAACTCGTCAGACTGAAACAGTCGCTGACCTTGAGTACGCTTTCGAGCTTTGTCACCGATAAAACAGTATCGGGTATAGCCCGGAGCAGGCTCAGAGCCTCCAGCCAATGCAGAAAGTGTTTCTGAATGAAAGTCGAGACTTCCCTGTCATTTTTGTGGCTCTGTTCACTGTTGACGTCGCCAGTGCCTGCAATCGCTTCACAGAAATGACTGACCCAGTGAATGCAGGCGTACCGCACAGTTGCCAAGGGGTCAGGGGACGGGATATCAACGTTATCAATCAGCACACCCGGGTGTGGGATGGCATATATATTCCGTCGCAGCGGTCCACCCGAAAGAGCCTGTATGGATCGCAAGAAAATGGTCTGATGGACCTGGGCAGGGCCATTTGGAAAGGTTTGCTCGGCTGCTTTGCCGATCAAGTGGTCCTTTACCGACTGATGGATGACATATACAAAGTCATCCTTAATTGTAAGGAACGAGCCGCAGGACACGACGACTTCTCGCATGTCCTCTAGGTTGGTCGAAATATCTGGAGGGAGCCCAGATAATTCACCAAGTTCAAGAAGATGGAGAGGGCGGTACGTCAAAGTAACAGTCGCAAGCACTGGCTGATAAATATTCCAATCCTCCCCTTCAGGGGGCTGAATTTGGGCCAGCATTCGATCATAGAGGCCATGTAGGCTGGCCGGAATGCTCTCGACGACTTGCAGCACACGCCAGCTTCTCGTCTTCTCAAGCTCTTCAGCGACAAGAGCTACCCAGAGGAATGTCCCATTTGCCTTTTCACGCATGATGTCTCTTACTCGAGTTCTCAGTTCGTTGTTCTTCAGCGATCGGAGTTTCGAGGTTTTGAAGTCAATATACGCGTTGACAGCTCGCGACACTTGCTCGGCATTTTGCGTAATCTCTAGACTCAACTTCATATCTGTGCACTCTGCTTCAAGATGCCGCTCAACTTCGTCTGTGTTGCGGCTGGAGACAAGCCACTTTGCCCGACATTCTCTGGCAAGATGAACAATAAGCTTCAGAAGTCGGTCACGGCCGTGAATACACTCGTCAAGGGCATCAACGACAATGTAGACTCTCGCCAAGCTGTCGTCTTGCAGCATCTTCTCGAGAATCTTCGACAACGCAAAAAAGGCGTTTTCGTCGTTCTCAAAGAGCTTCGACTCAGCTCTGTCGTAACTTTCACGAAGGTGGGAAACCAACTGTGGATATCGGACTCCAAGCACGTACAATAGACCTCTTAAAACCGCTGAAGCCCTGTTGAGGTCTTGATTAGTGCCCTGGCAGAAGAAATAGGAGAGGGCAGATGTATTGCTTGATGACCGCGGATAGCTGTCTGGAGGTGCTAGCTGTCGTTCCAGCGCATCGACGATGGTAATCAGGAGCATCGTCTTGCCCTTGCCCGGATCTCCCTTGATCCACAACAGCTTAGCGTCGTCACTGTCATGCCACCGCCGGAAGGACTCATGTTCAAGGATCCAATGAGAAGCGCCGGGGAACACTCCCCCCTTTGTATCCTCAATGCGTTGCTTGTCGATACGGGGATCGCTCAGCAGGAGATCCGAGAGGCATTTGCGATCCATATCGTTCTGCCGAACCTCCTCCTGCTTTTTCGTGTTCTCCTGGATCGCTTGTTGTATACCTTGAAGCTGCGTGTGCCGATGCTCAGCCTGTTTGGCAATGTCATTGAGCGACAGCCTGATCTCCAGGCTGACGTAAGTATCAATATCGTGCTGAACGGTGTCCTCGGCATCCTGAAGAGACCGCAGAGTAACTGCCCATTGATCGAGTCTGATGGTATCGCGTATAAAAACTGCGATTTGATTCCGGTAGCATGTGCAAACACTTTTCATCTGATACAGAAGGAATTCTTTATAGAGGATCACAATGTGCTTCTCAAGCTCGTCCTGCAGCACAGCGAGACCATCCTGCTTTTGCTCAAGGAGAAGACTGGATAAATTCCAGTACCAATCGATCCTTGAAACCACGTAGACCAATCCGTCGCGATTTGACATCGACTCTTCGCCCTGGTTTTCAAGGATCTGCAGAAGCACGAAAACACCAACCAAGGCTGGAGATAGCTCAGGAGTACGTTGAAGCGCCTTTCCAACCAAATTAGCAACGGATAAGACAACATCGAGTACCTTGCGTGTTAGGTTGACGATTCTCTCCGTCTTTTTGAGGCCAACTTCGACCAGTTGAGCCATGCGAGCTTTGGTCGCTTCCACACTCGCCGTGTCGTCGTATGCATGATTATCTGTGGTGCTTCCAAGCACGCGAAGCAAAAGGAGTTCGTATGCCTTCACAAGCTCAGGGCTGCCCTCTTTGATCTCATTATAGGCTTTCATCCAGAGGCGGGCTGGCAGGCCTCCGGCAGTTGCCGCGTTGGAAGCAGTCTGACAAGACCGACGTGCATGCAAGGTGTCTGATATGGGAAGCACTTGAGTGCTAGACGATGGCTCGACGGGATGGGAGCTAACATCGACGGTCTGCTGTGCGTCCACCCGGGATCTAGCTTCGACCAAGGAATAGGTCGATGACGAACCCGAAGCTGATGTGTTTTGCGAAGCATGAGAGTCCGAACTTGGCGGGCTACTTCTCCTCCGACTTCTAGAGAGAAATTTCCTCAAGGAACGAAAAGGTGACATGATCCCTTTGATCGTCGTAATCTTTGCGAAACAACCTGGAGAAGCCGACAAGGACGCGAAGCACACATTTTAAGCTCAGGGAAGAGCTTGCAGCAAAAGGGTGAGATCGAAGCTGAGGGAGGGTCGCAAGGCGCCCTGCCATCGCAATGGCAGCGGCTCCAAGCGCTGAAACGTCAAGGATGCCATTGGCCGTTGATGCCAGGCTGCCAAGCTAGGATAGGGAGGCATGGTAACAAATGAAGCCAGCCGTGCCAATCAGGATTGACCAATGTCCCATTGGGGTTGCTGAAAGATCAGGCGTTTTCGCGTGCTGTACTCTGGACTCAAGTTTGACATTGTGTCACCATTCAGGGATGTCGTGCGTAGTCGTAGTGCTCAGGGGAGAATGTAAGCCAGCAAGCTCCCAGCGTCACGGCACATAGTAGTAGTAGTACTAGTAGTACATATGTATGCAACCCATTTCAGCAAAGCTTCAGCAATGGCTGTGTATATTTCCGGTGAGACAAATGCAGTCGTATCCAGTTCTCTGAAAGGAGAGACGGTCGTGTTGAAGGAGCTGGCGAGTCGTGAAACAGGCTGAGGTCCAAATCGTAATCTGACTAGGCTAAGCCCCAACTTAGCCGCCGCGCGCAGTGAATTTCAGACGGCGCTTAGCTAAGCAACGAAATGATCCATCGCGAAGAGAAGAAACAATCCGCTGACCAGCATGAGTCCTTACGCATCACCGGACTTTTGGAGGATCACACAGTTAAAGGATATACTGATACTTTGAGAGCAGCTGGCAGGTTTGCATTGAGCAATCTACTCAACACGTTAAATTTCTCTTGTCTTTGTTCGGTCAATAAGAGGATGCGTCGACTTCAGCTCCGATTCGCACAGGGGCACATCAGTCGAGGGCAACTCCAAAGTCGGGGACAAGAATGCGAGCATATGTTGAAATATATTTTAGAGGACGAACTCACCATTCGTGCTGCTACTCGCCCCCAATTTATAGACTCCAAGGATGATTTGGAGGCGCTCGGTCGCTTTACCTCGGGTCGATGGCTCCTGGGTGAGCAACAGCAGCTTGCATGCCGCTATTGTCAAGTTTGACTTGTCTGCTCTTTTGAGGACTGCCGCTTCTGCCACCGGATCAAAGTCCTGCGTCCAGCTTTCAAAAATTCTCAGAGGGCCAGTATAACAAAGTGTTTCTGCTTACCATGAGTGATGGGCGTGAAGTGATTCCCAAACTGCCAAATCCCAATGCTGGCAGACCGCACTCCACTTCAGCTCGCGAGGTTGCAACCAGGGATTTTGTCCAAGCCTCTCCTTTCCCCTTTTTTTACCTCCTCGTGACAGCAGCAAGCAACCTCAATCAACTCCGCTAGGTACGAAATATCCTCCGTCTCCCAGTTCCGCAAATTCATGCATAGAGTTCCAGGACGTCAGTAAAAAACCCGCTGGGGCAGAGTATATCCTTATGGACATTCACGGCGGTGTGATGCTGAGCGATGTGTGGGAACGCAGGAAGGGGAAGTAAAAAGCTCAGATTGTGTTGCAAGTTGTTGAGTTGGAGAAAACGCTGGCTTTGACCAAACTCACAAAAACCTGGAGCTTTATACTTCAAACATGATATCCCTGCTACGATACCACGTCGCCATTGTTTATCGACACGAATGGGAAGGAGGTACACGGTGTAAAGTTTGACATCGGACCGACAAACCATTGTTCATTCTTCGAGCTTGGGAGAGGAGAAATGGACCTCGATCGTGGTCCATGTAAGTTTTCACTTCACCTTAAACGATTTTGTTTTCGGATATGTTTATTGGTACGGGGTTCTTCCCATGTCTACATGTGCGGAGCACATCACCGCCATCGCAGAGCTCTTGTTTGTGCAAGAGCAGGGCTCAGATACCTATTGATGCCGGAAGGTTTGTTCTATGGACCCCGACAATACCAGCCTAGTGCCTGTAGAAAAAAAACCCCGCTTTGCAGAACTACCTCAAAGTGGCGCCTTGTGTTTTGCTGGAAAACAGAGAGACCCACGCGTCAGTTTTATGGCACGGAGATCTGCACCTGCAGAACATCTTCGTCGATCTGAAGAGCCGACACGCATCCTGGGCATCATTGACTGGCGATTTGTCGGTGATTGTCCACTTTTTATACAAGTCACACGCCCTAACTTCCTGGATTACAATGGCCAAGCTCCCGAGAAACACCCGAAAGTCCAGCTCCCTCTGAACTTTGACTCGATAAACCCAGTGGAGCAACAGAACGCAAAGAAGCTGCACTTGACCAAGCACAGACTCTGCATAATCTGTACTTAGTTCGATCTTTTCAGGTCAACACAAGAAGCGTTTCAAGCAATGCAGGGTCAAGGTCCGCTCCGTCAGGAGGTTAGCGTTATTCCAGGTTTGACGTTGATGGACGACGAACGCTGTCTCAGGACCTTACTGAGGGATGTGAAGAACGAGTGGCCAAGTATTGTGGATGTTGAGTTAGATGTCTCTCCGCTGGCGGCATGTCCTATTGCAGTTCTCGACTGCCGAGTTGTTGGAGGAGCAGGAACAGGACGAAGAGCCATGGGCCAAGGGTGTGAAACTGATGGATGAGTTTCTTAGCGACACCGGGTGCTTTAAACACTGGGATGACAAGGTCAGCGATGCTAATTATGAGTTGTCAAAAAGACAGCTGGCCGAGGGAATTGAGCGGTTTTTGAGCCGTGAAGCGAGAAATGAGGAACGTAAGGCGTGGCTCAGAGTCCTACTAGATGTACCATTCGTGCCTGAGAGAGAGACCGCGCCAAAGGACTGTTTTTGAGACGGCCCCTCTACGACAGGTCGTTTGCCTCATTGGGACATCACTGGCGGTGCCCTGTGAATGCCAACGAGGCCTGGGCGGCGAACTACATCTGATGAAGAGATGAAGACTAGATTGGAGGAGCTAACGAGGCGCTACTTGTAGGCGCTGATGGGCTAGGATTAAACTAGACTACATAGAGTATGTCCACCTTAAACATAGAGTAAGGTGGACACACTCTAGACCAAATATAGCAAAAATCCCGGCTTAAAACAAAGAGAGAGTTGATGACAAAGAGCTACTGTACTTACACATTGCTCCCGTCGCGGCGACACAGGTCGGATCTTAGTTTCTTCCGTTCTATATTAAGTTAGCGCATGAACCCTTCGCACAAGGTTCGGTTGGCCGCATCGCGTGAACATCTCTTCGGAGTTGAATATCAGAGCAACTTTCAGTTGATTTTCGAGCATTGAATTTGACAAGTTAGAGACTGCTTACTACGGAGAAATCTAAGCATCTCTATTTTTTGCCGTGCTTCTTCTCTTTAGTCGTGCGACCTAAAACCTCTTAGGGCGCCTTGAGGACTTTATCCCGAGGAGCTTAGGACAATACATAGCAGTACGACCAGTGCTGGACTTCCAAAAAGGGCACTACAGTACTACTACTACTACCACTCCCTCGCTCGGGCGTTACAGTTTGCGCACCAAATAAGCTTTTCGATGACTTGCGTTCTTCCTCCCTTAACTCCCGTCCAAACATGCCCTCTGTCTTATCTCCCGTCTACAAATTTGATTTGTAGATTCTGGCTCAGGGGCGTTCGATCTCGTGGACTTCTATGCAGATTCCAGCATAGGAGAAGCAAGGCATCGAAATCCGAAAAGTCAATCCTTGCAGATACAGGACCCCTTCTTGAAAGAATCGACAGCCGGGACCTGGCCAAGAATGTCTCTGTGACTGATAGTACACAGGTCACCTTGAGTGGCTATGAATTCCTATCCTCATATAACTGGGCCGATAAAGAGGCGCCAACAATCTACGTACCAGGTAAGTACAATTACTGTATACGTGTCCCAATCGCCACGTTCAACGTAGATTGACGAGTGTCACTAGGTGCTCCCCCTGCGTTCAAATCCAAGCAACTTCCGTTCCATGTTACCAAGGATCAAGGGGCCTTCTTTGTCGATCAAAATACGTTTCGTTGCTCCAGATACCCTGCCGAGGCGCTGTTCCGGTCGCTCGCGGTGATGCAGCCGAATTTCGATATGCGGGATATCGACCTGGTGACCGACCGTAACAACCTCCGCAAGCTGCTCCATTTTGTCTCTCAGACCGTGGATCGCTCGTTCCGCATCGACGTCAAGTTCCACGGTGGCGTCGTGTTCTTCAGCCGCTGGGAGCCGGAGCTCAGGCAGACGATTCTCAGTGGTCAGAACCTTGGGTTTGGCCATGGCTTTGAGAGGGAGGTGACAGCTTTCGACGAAGAGATTAGCGATAGTACGGCGCACCATCGGGTTGTCCGATACAGCCTTGGTGGTATCCGCTGCCTGGTTCGATACGAGGCGGATGCGTACTGGGAGGGCAACGGGGAAGAGCGCGGTGGAAAGGGTCCAGTAGTTGGGAATGAGGGGGATCCGGGAGAGACAGACGGGCAGATCGGACGCGAAGAGGCCGACGGTGTCCTTGATTCGTTTGAGTCAATGAGGGCCGCAACACCTGAAGACACACAAGTTGCATCGGTCAAGGTTTTACACAGAGGTCGACTTGTCCCTCCCTCTGCGGTTGCTGAGCTCAAGACGCGAGCGATATATCGCACGTTTGACCTGAAAACCGCTATACCGCAGCTGTGGTTTGCACAAACTCCAAATATCCTTGTGGGATACCACTACAAGGGCCAATTCAAGAAGATACAAAAGATATCGGTGAAGCCAAAGTTCCAAAAGTGGGAAAAAGAGAATAAACGAGATCTCCAAAAGCTAGTTTGCCTCATTGAAAAGATCATGGAGTTATCACGACAGTCCTACGATCGGGGCTATATTGTGGTTTGTGAAGTTGACGATCCCTTCCACTTGAGGATATACGAATCTCAGAAGGGAGGAAAAGTTCTTCCGGAAGATATTATCAACCAGTATGAATGGCCATGCGAGTAGAGGTGCTTGGTGGTGCCCACATGGGCGTTGGTCTAACAGACAACAAGTACGATAAATAAATCTTCAGGGTGAAAACGTCGACTTTTTCTTCAGCCTCGTCAAGAATCAACCCAAGACGAAAAAAAAATGAGGCTCTTGGGATCTTTGATTTACAGTCACTTTGTTCCATTGTCTCCCTCCGGTGCAGCGTTCAGAATCCCGCCGTGACCTACGATTTTGTGCGCAACGAGAGGATAAACCGTGCCATTACCATGGTATGTCCTTCCCATCGTACTGAATCAACCCCTCTGCATGCTCCCAGCCCGGGACGAGGATGTTGTGAAATCTCCCATTATCCTCCGCTGTTACATTCAGGACTACTTTGACGACAGCTTCCACTCTGGTCTCCACGGGCAGCTCCGGTTGAGCGGTGTCCGTGTCGGTTCTGAGCCACTGGTGGAGCGCCACAGGTTAGCAGAATCACTCCGATGGAGGCAGGTAATGTGATCCTATGGTCAAGGAAACCGTACGTCAGGGTTGATGGCAAGCACGACGAAGCCCTCGTCAGCAAGAGCCAAAGCGTACTGCACCGTCAACATGTTCATGGCAGCCTTGGTGATTTTGTATGCTGGGAAGGACGACGCCTTGTAGAGGGGCGCTCGTGTTATTGAGCCCAGGGTGGTGGAGCTGTCTGGGAGTTAGCCGTTCCATTCGCAACGCATTGTACGGCTGCGCTCATCAGAAGGGGTGGCGATCAGTCAGTACATGTTTGTGATTACTTTCCGCTGTCCCTGACGCAGCAGGGGCAGGAATGCCTGAGTCACAAGATGGGCGCCAGTGACGTTGATGTCGAAAGCCTCGCCGAGGTTCTCCCTGTGGATTTCGGGGTATCAGCCTACGTTTGGACGGACACAGCGCTCGTTGAATGCCGCCCATCTACCCCAGACTATGCGGAACACACATTTTCTCCACTCCCCCCGGGGTGATCGGCATCACCGCTGCATTGTTGACCAGCACATCCAGACCTTTTCCCTGCAGCTCTTGCTGCACCTGGAGGGTTGCGTCCTGGATACTCTTGGGGTCCGTGATATCAAGTTGTACAAAGGAGACTCGTCCGCCAAACTTGTCGACGAGCCCAGCCAACTGCGGCGAGCTCTGCCTTCGCGTAGTGGCAAAGACTTTACTGACCTGAGACTCTGGCAGGGATGCCAGGTGCTCGACCATGGCGAAGCCTATGCCTCGCGAGCAGCCGGTGATCAAGTAGGATGCCATGACTCCAGAACGTCCCGTTTTGGGGTAGTTTACTAAGACACTTCCTGTCTATACGTAGGTATGGATGTTCGGTATGCCCGCGGATTTGGCAGGCCGATGCTCAACGGACAGCGTTCACGGACAGATCGATATCCCACTGCGTTGTTTCGGAGTAACTGCAACGATTAGGTACTGGAGCAGGATGCTTCGTGTTC
The DNA here is from genome assembly GCA_900128795.2 of Malbranchea cinnamomea. NCBI lineage: Eukaryota > Fungi > Ascomycota > Eurotiomycetes > Onygenales > Malbrancheaceae > Malbranchea > Malbranchea cinnamomea. The sequence goes on from FQSS02000133.1 coordinate 42,742, forward strand.
GACGGAGATCAACGAAAGATCCAACGACGGCGGGATTGGATGGCGAACATGCCGTTTTCATCGTGATAGTAGATGAAGAATGAATTCTCCGAGCAATTCTTCGCCATCGAAAAACGGGGGGATGTGAAAGCTTGAATGTCGAGCCAAAACGGGTGTTCGTCCGTGGTTCAGCATCCGCGCCCTTCCGGATCACCACAGCAGTGCAGAGGAACGTAGCAAGTGCTACGATAGGTTGGGGCCCGTCGTGGTATTGACTAGGATATTATTTTGTGTTTGAGAGAAGGACTAGATCTTCCTACCGGCGATTCTGATCACCTGAGACTAAACTGATCTCGGTGTCCACAGCTGTAAGTTTGGAAATCTGGTCCCTCTGATGGATGCTGATCATTAAATTCTTATGAGAAAGTCAGGAGTCAATTCATGTCTGCTTCATGGACCAGCCCGTGTTTCTCGGCAAACATCACGAACACCAGGTCTAGACAAATGCTCAGATTCAAAGCCGCTGCTTGAATAAAATCAACAAAAGTAAACTGAAACAGGGACAAATTTATTATGCATTCCGAGATACGCAATGTACGCAATGTGCAAAACCTGAAAGCCCAGGCGCAGTCACCAAAAAAAGACCCGATCTAGTTTATCCACAGCCCATCATCCCCATCGCCTCCCTCTTCCTCCTCGCCCTCGTCGCTCTCTTCGTCGTCTGCCTTCATCGTGGAAGACAGGTGACTGTGAAACAGATGTTGCTGCATCAATCTGAGGCGGGCAGATGTCATGTACCAAGGAAGTCGTCGGAGTCTACGATGTCAGTTTCTCATGTTGAGAAGTGATTGATGATGCATCATGAACATGGATGCCTGAGATTCTATGCAAGCATCAGAATATAGAAGGACTTGTAACATTCTGAAAACTATTGAATGAATGCTCTACGCCCTGGAAGAAGAATGACTCTAAATACATAATGTATGTGTAGAATAGTGCATATGTAGTAGTACAGAGCTGAGAATACATACATGGTGCTACATCCTGCCGATACTACTAGTGACTGGACAACGAGCAGTACTTTAAGGATTACTTTTATCCAAAAGTTCTACGACTACGACTCCTGCGGTCTGCACGGCGTAGTCTTTCCCAGCATCAAGTTCCCTCCCTCCCTTTTCCTTTCCCAGTCTGGCTACAAAGTTGTAACATCTTTGACCATGCATATGGCACTAATACACATGACTGTGTACTTTGTTCTATCCAGAAGATAATAAGTAGCCAGGTGCTTCCAACCTGCTCCCGTTGCCTAGGGCACCCAATTGAGGCTTTCGAGTCCCTACTCGCGGGTTGTCCTATCCGACTCTGATCATGCTCACTTGTAGAATTGTTGAACTGAGGGAGTTTCAGGATCTCGGTGACTACTCTTGCTCACCGGACCGGCGCTGACTCCGTAACAGGTCGGCGACACCCCGTGCAGAATTTTCACCTCCCTGGGTATATATTCTCGCTGTACTGGTAGTTAATCGGGTAGTTCTTTAGTGTGGGAAGCAAGTCTAGTGTGTGCGCGTTATAGTGAATATATTTGTGTTCTGTTCCATTGAGTCCT
>FQSS02000066.1:0-13242 GCA_900128795.2 Malbranchea cinnamomea
TTGGACGGTAGGATAATTTTGATGAGACGAATCACGAGAAATCAAATATTTGATGAAACGGAGTATGGTTGTTGTGCTGTGGCAGGCGCGACGTTGGCAATTTTGGTGAGGAACGTGCCAAGACCAGCNAAATTTGTATGGGAACCCCACGAAAAAATTTTTCGCGGACAAAACACGTATGCAATCGCAATGACGAGCGAGTATTTCGATGTGAAAATTTGCAAATAGGGTGAGTTCGATGAGCGCAGTAAATTGCAGGTTGAATTTTCGTGAAATTCGATGTGGTTGTGGTGCGGTGGTAGGTACGGCTTCAAGGTATCCGGAGAATCAAATGTTTCTCTTGGAAGTCAGAATAATTATATTAATGGTCATATAAATAAAAGAGCTACTAATTTCAAAAAATGAAAGCTCCAAATTTCTGAAAAAGCTGCCTTTGTGCAGTGGATTCTATCTATGGACCGACATGGCCTTCCTCCTCGACATCGTACTATAAGAAGCATGGCAAACCTGCTCCTTGAAAAGCGTGGAGATGGAACTCTAGAGACTGTTGAGCCTAATTGGGTCACCCGTTTCATCCAACGACATAACAATTTAAAGTCTAAGTTCGTACGAAAGTTTAACTACAAACATTCTCTCTGCAAAAATCCGAAGATTATACAAGACTGGTTTCAACTTGTACAAGAAATCACTGAGGAATATAGGATTTTACCAGACGATACCTACAATATAGACAAAATTAGATTTGCAAGGGATTATTTCAATTTGCATGGTTATTACCAACTCTGAACGAAAGTATCACCTGAAGTTATTACATCCTAGAAACCGAGAATGGACGACAGTAATCAATGGAATCAATGCTCTAGGATGGGTATTGGCATCAATGATTATATTTAAAGGAAAGACAGTTCCTTCGTACGAGAATGAGGTCAAAGTACTATCTGATTGGATCGTGAAGACTAGCCAGAATAGCTGGACAACCAATGAGCTTAGACTTTCTTGGCTCAAAGAGGTTTTTGACAAGCAAACCAGGCATCGTATGAAGAGTCAATATCGATTATTGATTATAGACAGTCATAGAAGCCATGTTTCTCCAGAATTCAATGCCTTTTGTATAGAGAACCAGATTCTTCTTCTTTACATGCCACCACATTCCTCGTATCTTCTCCAACCATTAGATATGTGCTGCTTTGCTCCTTTAAAGCAATCGTACGGACAGCAGGTCGAGAAGCTGATACAATGTAGAGTCAACCATGTGGACAAGGTAGATTTCTTAGACATATATCTCCAAGCTCATATCAACACCTTTACCAAACAAACCATATGAAGTGCGTTTGAGATGACTGGATTGATCCCATACGATCCTTCAAAAATTCTCTTTAAGCTTCTGCCATCGACTCCTTCTCTACCTAGTACTTCATATGGTTCTCAAAGTTCTTAGACTCTACAAATACCCAAAGATATAATGAAGCTTCGAAGATAATCAGCCAGATTCCAAAATTTAATACAGGATTGTACGATACCTCTTTCAAGTCCAACAAAACGATTTGTGAATAAGTACTTTCTTAACTTTGAGAAAGTCATAAACAAAAATATTTTGCTTACTCAAGAAGTCAAGGAGCTATGAAAAGCAAATGAAAAACAAGTCAGAAAAAGAAAAAGTCAATGTATCTGTCAAGGAGGTGCAGCAAAGTGTATACAGCAGGATAACAACGTCGTACGAAGTGAAAATGACAACCCTGGACAGCAGGATGGTGATGATCCCATACAAAGAGAAGAGGATCAGACAAATGAAACCAACACTCAGGGAGGTGCTACAGTCAGGAAGTGAGCTCCTCAGCACTGCAACTTATACAGATCTACTGAGCACACTGCTCGAACGTGCTCACAGCGTGGTTGACTTCATACGAATAATTCTTGCACTTGGAAAGAGGGTATCTGATAAAGAATTCAACTGGTCATGTTCTACTTCATGTGAGCCTGTTGGTTTTCATACTGTTGATATGCTTAGTCTTTGCTGAGAAGAGTAATAAATAGGAAATACGCAAATTTCTTTTTCTCTTTCTTTCCTTTTTTTCTCCTTCTTTCTTTAAGCTATTATATTCTGCCAATGCTTCCCTCTGCTCCTCATACGTTTAAAAAAGAAGACAAAGAAAATGAAGAGGCAAGTGCTCGCTTAACTAGACATTTTAATAACCAGTAGTTACAATTTTGCAGCAGACTGATGATTTGTAATCTCGTTGCCTCTCAATCCCAGGCCGTTTAAAAAAATTTTTTGTTTTGAATACTCTATAAACTACATATCTAATGCCTTAGTTTGTATATAAGCCTTCGAAATGTCTCAAACTAGAATGAGTAAGACAGGTCAGATTGGGACAATACATACTTGACTATCTATGAAAGTTGTACGGACCCTGTGTATGACACCTAAGCAAGATTTGCACCTCTACATAGTGCCTGGGACCAGTAGCCTGTATGGTGAAGTCTAAGAAGGTGTGATATCACATGGGTGGCTGTTCAAGTTCGTGGTGAAATATGTTATATTACTGGTTAATGTACTTAAGAATTTCGAAGGCAGTCACTTCACTGCCCAATTGCTTGAATCTACCTCTCAAACCTATATAAGCTCCTTCTACCTGCCTAGGCTACAAGTCTGATAACGAGCTAGCGCAATGTCACCAGTTCACACTCCATGATACTCCACAACGTGTTCAGAGCCCCGACACGTAGTACCTCGCCTGTCACCCGGCCAGTGAAGAGAACTCACCCAGTGACCCCTACAGCTCAAGCTGAAGACTACGTTGAAGGAATAACGCTCCCGAGGAGCCCAGACCCTCCCATGCCACTGGCTGCACCCATGGACAAATAAGGTCTAGCACACTATAACCTACAAAGCCAGATGGCTAAAGACATCCTAGCTGCCAGCGAAGTGCAGGCCAAGGATGCAAAGGACAATGGACTAGCAGCTGCAGACATGCTAGACCAAATCACGAAGATCTTTGAGCACATGAGGAAAAAAGGCCTGCGAGCGGCACTGGTCCTTGGGGAGGCTATAGAGAAGCTAGTCCAGGACTACATCAAGGAAGAACTGGCCCCAAACACCAAGCCCACTGTTCCTAACAGGCAGACAGACAAGGCCTAGACCTATGCAAGCATTGCAGCAGCTGCAGCACCTACACCCGTCCCTAAGGGACCTCTACCTAACAGGCACGTTAAGGTGGAGAGGCCAGCCCGATTACTTGCTCGCCTACCTGCAGATCATGCAGCACGAAAGGCAAGCCCAATTGCTACCCCCTAGAAATTAAGAGCTGAGCTTGTAGAGCCTTTGGCTGCAACTATCAAGACAGTACAACACATCCCCACTGGGATAGCTATTATAGCCCATAGTATACAGGACATGGAGACCCTGTTAGTGAGGAAAGCTGAGATCTCAGCTGTTCTCACTGGCATCAAGTTGGAAAAAGAGGAGCATTAGGTCACCTGTATAATCCCGGATCTGACACCTGAATACTCTAGCTATGTAGGAGGCACTCAGAAGCTCACTGCAGAGCAAGCAGCTGAGGAGTTTGAACTTCAAACTAAATTGAAGCTGTTATAAAGCCGCTGGGCCAGAGTTCAGCCAGGCAGCACCACCACTGCTCTAGTTCTAGCCTTCTTTCCAGAAGTGGTGGCTAGCTTGCCAACAAGAGTTACCCTATTCGGATGGAACAGACCAGTGATTAAGAAGGCGTCCAAGGTCCGAATCCAGCAGTGCAGCAAATGCTGGGGTTTTCACCTAAAGAGATACTGCAACCACAAGCCCCGCTGCCAGCGATGCAGCTCTAAAGACCATCAGGAAGGACATCCAACATGCCACAAGGAGAAGAATAAGGCATGCGGCTGCTCAGACCTCTGCACCAACTGCCTAGGCCCTCATACTGCAGATGAAGTCTCCTGCCCTACCCGGCCTTCAGTTAAGAATGGGGTAGTACAGAGGCATTCCAAGATCCAGCAGAGAGAGATCCACAAGGTGCAGAATGTGGTATACTGGACAAATCAAGTGACCTACTCTACGGTGGTAGATACGCAACTCCTGTCGAGAGCCAGACTGAATCCTTCAACCAGGCCGTTGGAGCGTCGCCAACATATAGCACAACAACCATGGTACCTAGCATGGCATCCAACACAGCTTCAGGCACAGTATCCTACTCTCACCAGCACCTCAATGAGGAAAAGTACTAAAGCTTCTCGATTCCTCCAATTAATGCAGGCCAATGTTGACAAGGGTGGCTCAGCACATGAAGTCACCCTCAATTTAGCCTATGAAGTGAAGATAGACATCCTTCTACTGTAAGAACCTTAGATCCACAAGGAACTAAACAGACACATCTCCAAGAAGCACCCAGCATTCAGCTGCTTCACCCCTACTGAGAAATGGGATTACCGACCACGAGTGCTGACCTATGTCAGGAAACACCCATATATTCACACCTATACAGCTTCAGGTCCCTGAAAACCAAATCGAGACATCCACATGCTCTGTGTTCAGGCTTGGGACCTGCAGCTTTAGATAATCAATGTCTACAATGCAGCCTTAGGTGGTTCAGAAGATCCTAGACAAGGTGTCAGCTGCCTTCTTTCCTGGACTCCTCTGCTAACCCCTCTGTTTATTGCTGGTGATCTTAATCTTAAGCACCCAGCATGTCAGCCAGAGGCCAGCCCAAGTACGTGAGCAGAACCCTTTCCACACTAGACAGTCAATACTAACTTGGTCCTCACTATGGAGCCAGGTACACTCACATGAGGGCGTAATATGCTAGACCATGCTTGGGCAACTCCACAGCTATTTGCGAAGGGAGTGGACACACAGGTGTCTAACACCCTGTTTACCTCCTCAGACCATGAGACTTTGCTCACCAAGATCAGCCTACCTAGGCATACGATCTGCAGCTTCAGATAGTCAATGTCTACAATGCACCTCTAGGTGGTTCAGAAGATCCTGGACAAGGTGTCAGCTGCCTTCTTTCCTGGACTCCTCTACTAACCCCTCTGCTTATTGCTGGTGATCTTAATCTTAAGCACCCAACATAGCAGCCAGAGGCCAGCCCAAGTACGTGGGCAGAACCCTTTCTACACTGGACAGTCAATACCAATTTGGTCCTCACTATGGAGTCAGGTACACCCACACGAGGGCGTAATATGTTAGACCATGCTTGGGCAACTCCACAACTATTTGCGAAGGGAGTGGACACACAGGTGTCCAATACCCTGTTTATCTCCTCAGACCATTTCCCAAAAAGCAAACACTCACTTCCACCTCAACACCATAGACGAACAGCTGTTTGAGCAAATGTTCGAGACAAACGCAGCTAGATTAGCTCAGTTGAGCGAGCTCTCTGCAAACTCCAGCATAGATCAATTAGACAATCTCGCTCAAGGCATTACAGAGACCCTAGTAGCTACTATGAAGGCTTTTACTAAGAGGGCATCTGGACGAGGTATAGGCCAACCTTAGTGGAATCAGAAATGCCAGCAGACAATGGTGGCATTTCAGCGAGTAAAGCGCTAGGACCCCAGCTCTATTGAGGATGCTAAGAGAAATGTACACTTGTCCGAAGAGCAAAACAAGAATACTAGCAGGGTAAGATCGCTGATGCCTCTGAAGGAAAAGACATCTTTAGGATGATTAAATGGGCTCATTCAACAGGTTGCTTCCACTCACCTCCTCTGAGAGATGAGAGTACAGGGGTGCTTAAAACAGCGCCTAGAGAGAAAAGGGAGCTTCTATAGCAGGTGCTGCTTCAGAAAGCTGTAAGTAAACTACACATTCCAGTCGACTAGTCCAATCGCTCTCCAGAACGGCTGCCTTTTCCTGAAGCTACAGTGCATGAGATACAGAACAGTCTGCTGAATACTGGCAACACCACTTCAGGCATGGATAATATGTCAACTGCTATGCTGAGAAAGGCATGGAAGCACATTCAAATCCTGGTGGAAAAGCTCTTCAGAGCTTGCCTCAAGATTAGGTGGCATCTAACTCTCTTCAGAGAAGTCACACTAGTTGTACTGCCCAAAGCCAACAGATACCCAACGGCTCCCTGCTTATATTGACCAATAACTCTACTGTCAACCTTTGGCAAAGGCCTGGAACACTTAATGGCCCAGAGGCTTGCCTGGACAGCTATCCACGAGAAAGTAGTTCATCCTCAGCATTTTGGAGCACTCCCAGGGCGAGCGGCCACAGACCTAGTAGCAGTGGTTGTGCATGATATTGAGGAGTCCTGGGCTCGCAGCAAAGTGGTCTCCCTACTCACTTTAGACATCAAGGGCACTTTTGATGCAGTGCTCCTAGGAAGGATGGTGAAGAGATTGCAGGAGCAAAGTTGGCCACTTAACCTCATTAGATGGGTGGAGAGCTTCATGACCGGCCACACAGGCAAGATTAGGATGGATAGCATGTTGGGAGACCTCTTTAGCATTCCAGCAGGATTACTGCAGAGCTCTCTTATATCTCCGATTCTGTTCATGCTCTTCATCCAGCCCATGTTCTTCTTAGGATCTCCACAAAGAAAGCGTGCGCGCTCAGGATATGCAGATGATATAGCATTGCTCAGTGTTGGGAACACGCTAGATGAGAATATAGCCAATCTGCAGGAGGACTTCAAGCTGCTGTACACCTAGGCAGACAGTGAGGGGCTCACATTCGACATAGCCAAAACTGAGCTTGCACACTTCAGCCAACGGAAAAACAACACTAACCTCCCAATATTGCTAGAGACTGGACAACAAACCTACTTAATAGCAGCCTCCCCATTGGACGGCTCTATACGATATCTGGGAATTTGGCTGGACCAAAAACTGAGTTTCAGGAAATACGTAGAAACTATAACGGCTAAGGCAAGGCATGTGGCTAGCGGTATTCGGGTGCTAAGCAACACTGTTAGGGGCGCTCTTATCCAGCTGCTGAGGCAGGCAGTACAAGCTTGTGTGCTCATAGTGCTGTGCTATGGTGCAGAGGCCTGGTGGCCTGGCTCCTTGTGAACAGAAAGAGGCAGAGATGTCTCCAATCAAGTGGCCAGCCGCGTCAATTAACTAGACCTAGTACTACAAGATGCCCTGAGAGGGGTACTGCCAGTATACAAGACCACACCCATCCCAGCACTTCACCGTGAGATAGGGATCCTGCCCATGAAGCTTGTCTTAGACCACAGACATGTAGTTTTTGCCATCAGGATCAAGAGATTAGACACCTGGTACCTACTAGTAAGGTGCTGCTCGAGAGCCACCTATAACTATCCCTATACCATACACTTGTCTTGAGCTGCTGCACAGGCTGGTACTGCAGAGTCGTACAACCCTCTAGCCTCCCCTCCCTGGGCGCACACAGTAAGGAAAAATTACTCACAGATTGGCTTCTCAGCTACCTGCAGCAAAGAACAAGCAGCTGAGGACTTCAAGACCTGGCTTCAGAAGTAAAACCCCTTAGACCTAGTGGTATTTACAGACGGCTCTCAGCTAGTCCACCCTCAGCATACAGCTGGTGCAGGCTGAGCTATATGCTAGGGCAGAAACCATTCAGTGGTAGTGACAGGGAATCTCCCACTGCCTAAAGCTGAGGTGTTTGATGCGGAGGTCACAGCTGTCCTTCATGGATTGAGAGCAGCCACTAGTTCCATGCAGGCCAAGTATGCCAGCAATACATACATATGCCTGGACAATCTAGAGGTTGCGCGCTTACTAGGCTCCTCCACAAACACCTCTAGCCAATAAATCTTTACCTATTTTCAAGAAGCAGAGAAAATCTGGCAACACAGAGAGAGGTTTCTCCACACTACAAGGTGATAGTCAGATGGGTCCCTGGTCATGCAGGTGTGGCAGGTAATGAGAAAGCTGACCAGGAAGCCAAAGCTGCTGCAGCACTGGTGGCGGCTGCGGCGTCTCACGATGGACCTGCCACCCTAGCGTATATGCGTCAGCAAATCAAGGAACAAGCTATGTAGGCCTTCAAGGAATACTGGGCCTAAAACGTGCCTAGGCGGTACATAGAACTAGAGATTCCACTGCAGAAGGCTCCTGCTGAGATGAAGCTCCCACGCTTCATACTAGGGAAGCTATACACTGCCCGCACAGAACATGGAGATTTTGCAGAATATCACACCTGCTGGTAGCATGAAGATGCAGAATGCCACTGTCGATGTGATAGTCACAAGAGCCCCAAGCACTTCTATTATTGCCTCCTAGCTAGGCGCGCAACGGTGCAGCACCAGCACCTAACCTACAGCGTCCGTGAAATGCTGGCAACCCCCAAAGGGATACAAGGATTCCACAACTGGATTAAGGAGACAGCCTTCTACAGAGATATCTGCTCAATGTGCAAGCTGCCAACTACAGCCAACAGGCTGCAACCAAACATTCCTTTTCAATCGTCCTCTCTCTCTCCCTCCATCCTTTTCTCTACTCCTTTTACCTATCCCTTTATCCAAACTTGAGCTCTTCGAGTGCTGCGGCCACAAGGCTCCATCCCTATAAGCTCTGCTGATGTAGTTATACAGCATCCCACTTGCTCTATGTGTATCTTAGCCATTAGATAGGTAGTCCCACTCTGCCCTCCTTATAGTCAGAATTGGCTCAGATCACGTGCCCCTTATAGGCCGAGATCCTCTGGCGTTAAACAATGACACATACACACATACACACGTTAATGTAATCCACAACCTACCGAAAAACACAACCTACCGAAAAACCTCACTACCATCCTACCCGTTTACAGCTTGATTTCACTACAACCATATAGAGAAATTGTCTGATTATATTAAGAACTATTTCTTATATATTGGGAGCATATACAGGCAATATGTTCAAGAGAACCACATATACTGCACTGGCGCGCCACTCGTTTTTGTGGTCATTCTGCAGGTTGCTCAACCACCCCTCTTTCATCTTCATTGTGCCTTTGTACACGATCCATCCCTTTTTCGAGAATTAAAGCACCTTTTTGACCTACAAATACATGTTACCTCTCTCACTTCCTTTTTTGTTTCTCATTTGCAGCCAATAGTTCTCTGTTTTGTGCTACCAAAATAGCAGTATTGTGCATGGTCATTCGATATCCCTTGACCAGCTGATCCACAGCTCGAGTGGTTGGGCTAGGCGGACTTTGCATATGGCACCTGAGATACTTCTTGATTTTCTCACTCTGTAGCTCCAGTTGTCGTACATTGTGAAGTGTAGCTATGGCCCAGGAGGCTTGAGAACTATGAGAAGACCCTGGGAGGGTTGGTATATGCATCTGAGTGTTGAGACGTGAAAGGACTTGCTCTGAATCATATGGAACTAGTCCTGTAACTTTAAACCTACTTTGAATGTTCTTTTCAGTCAGAGCTACAGTATGAATTGAAGAATATAGGCTCAAGAACTCATCTTTGTCAATGTGATTGATGCCAAGCCTCATATTCTTCTGAACTTGTAGTCCATATGCCCACTTCAAGGGAGAAAAACAGCTGACATCCAGTAGCTGTAAGAGATGAGAGGAGTGTGGCAGCATATAGAGAGGGATGATGGAGTTTTCTGTATAAAACTGGTCAAATTCAGGACCACTGTGGCTGCCATGTCCATTGAGAATCAAGAGTCGATATCGCCCAATTGTACGAGATTGGGTGTGCTTGTCGAAGATTTCTTTGAGCCAAAATAACCCTAGTTCCTTGTTGGTCTATCCATTTTCACTGATTCCAATGGCTCCTCCTTTTGGCAATCCCTCAGTCTGATACCAGGAAGCCTGATGATTCTTGCCCTTAACAATGAACATTGGTGGCAAGTATCAGCCAGAAGCATTGACTCCTTGAATCACTTGCCTTTGACAATGAACATTGGTGGCAAGTATCAGCCAGAAGCATTGACTCCCTGAATCACTGTAGCCCATTCTCGATTCCCAGGTTGTGTAAGATTTGGACAAAGGTTCTTTTCAGAGCCAGTAGCCATTCTAGTTGTTGCAATAACCCCCATCAGAAAGCCCACTTCATCAAAGTTGTAAATATCCTCAGGTAGGATGCCATATTTCCCAATTGTGTTTTGTACGAGTCGGAATTATTCTCGAATAATATTGGGATCTTCACATAGAGCTCGCCGATAGTTGTACTTGCGTAAAAATCTGGACTCCAGTTGGTTGCGTCTCATGAAGTTGTTCACCCAATTCACACCAACCGTAAGTGGTGGGGTAATGGATTCATTGCGGTTGGCAAGAAGAATATTTGCCATCTCTCGTACAGTAGCAACTCGGGAGGGCTTTCCTCATTCACCCATGGATAATATCCACTGCTTGAGGGTCAATTCCTCAGTCACAGAGAGCTTTCGATTTCGTAGCTGAGCATTTTGACGTGTCATAAGTCCGCGGACTTGATACCATAACGTGCTAACAGGAACACTGTACAGGGCTGAAGCTTTGCTGATACTCGATATTTGACCATTCTTATGGCTATTCAGCTTATATACTTGAATAGCTATAAGAATCCTTCCTTCTTGATTAGAAGCTTGTGTGAATCCTGAGGTAGGCATTTTTCGCTTGAGGAGGAGGTCGAACGCGTAGTCATGGTGGTGGGTTTTATGGTGGTGGGTTTTTCGGTAGGTTGTATTTTTCGCTAGGTTGTGAATTACGTTATATTACTGATTACGCAATGAATCACGTGCCCATAAGGTTAGTGAAGCAGATTAAACACACTTCAGGTCCATCCGTATGCCCACCTCCTGCGGCCAACCTGACATCTATTCTTTACCAATATTGTGCCCTACACATCTTTTACTGCAATTGCTGGTTCTCCCTTGGTTGCACTTTCTTGTACATTTTATTATGTCGGTTTTCGGGTTACAAAGCCCGCAGACCCAGTCATCTGGAAGCTTTGGATCTGGGCTTTTCGGTTCACAACCACAGCAAAGCAATGCGCTATTTGGATCAACTACCCAGAAAATTCCCCAAAGCGGCTTGTTTGGTGCTCAGGGCCAGCAGCAGCCGCAGCAAACCAGTGGACTCCTCTCAGGCCTGGGATTGGGCGCACAAGAACCTCAAAGTAGGTCCTTTTTCTCAGGAATAAGTACGACACCGCAGCAGCAACCACAACAACAACAAACACAGGGAACCAGTCTTTTCTCCGGTAACCTGCCACAACAGCAAGGAGGACCCTTTTCAATACCCGGTTCCACCTCTCAGACACAGTCTGGCGGTCTTTTTCCTGCCCTGGGGTCAACTGCGCAGGAACAACAGGCACAATTCGGCCAAACGTTTCTACAGGCCCAGACTGGTGACTCGACAATATGGACTCCAGGCCAGGGTATGACGGGCGGTGGGTCTTACCATTGCACATAGGAGAGGCAATCTGCTAATATATTCCTATAGTACATCGGACAGTCCCGATGCAGATCATGATAGTTAGAGATAAATGGGATCCAGCCCATCGGTCATCTCCTTTTCGAGCTTACACCTACAATGAGACATCGGAAGACACGGCCCCTTTCTTTCAGCCCACCGCGAGCGACGATGAAGTCAAATGGGAGGAAGCCTTACGCAAGAGGCCAGGTCCGAAATATGTTCCTGTCCTCGTACAGGGTTTTTGGGAGCTAGGTAAACGAGCACAACGACAACGTGATTTCCTGTCAATGTTGCAGACCACTCTACACAAGATAAACAATCTCTTGACGACTCTCCTCTCCCGCCATGATCTCGATATATCAGTGAGGATAGCAGCTTGTCGACGCAGACACAAAGTTCTTAGTCAGAGATGCCTCGTCCTTGCTGCAAAAACGCAAGTTCTTAAAAGTCGCGGCTACACTATGGACGAATCGGAAGAAGGTCTCCAGAAGAAATTCCATCAGCTCGAGCGTTCTGTGTTCGACCCATCCTTTAATGGGAGGTCCGAAGAGATTTGGGCCCGAATGTTAGCGATTAGAGAACATTCAAAACAACTACAGCAAGGCTTGAAACGAATCGACAAGGAATCTGATAGGTCAAAGGATGATTCGCTTGACGATGCTTCAATGAGGATAGCAAAAAAGGTGAGTTAGTAGAAACGACCTTTCCCCTGACCAAGGTATGTCGCTATATCAGTGCTAACACTACACACACAGATTTTGGATCACTACGCTATTCAAATAGGACACCTCTGGAAGGAACTTGCCGCTCTTCAAGGAGACCTTGAGTCACTCCAACCATTGGCCAACTCTTAAGTCTATGTTACGTCATCGTACTGGCGCTTCTCTTTTTAATCGGGCCTTTTCTCTGTCTTCAGACGTTCTTTCACATTTGTTCAAATGGTGAAACGGTAGATTAAAATAACATCTTATGAAAAAACTCAGTCGAGGGAGAAGGCAACTAAATCAAACAACCAAACCCAATCGACCTGAAACAAGGTGGTCACATTGACCCAATTATATAAGCCAAAGTGTGAACGCTACATACGAGACTTAGAACCATATCCTGAAGACGCTAGGAAGAAGGCTCAGTGATAATTCATCCTCAAAAATGCAACTATCAAGTAGTTATACAAGCTTCTTGACAAGGTCAATAGCAAAGGGCGCTTCAACAGGAACTTGTGTCAGCCTCGCTTTGTAAGAAATCGAATGAAAACTCAAATAGAGGGGGGTAAGAAGGGGGACATGCTCACAGAGATAGAGAATGATGCTCCCGGCTACGACCATACGAACAGTTTGTTGAGCTTCGAGTTCGCCAGCCTGTCATACCACACAGGTTTAGTTTCACACTGTCAAAGAGCTTTTTGTGCTTATGTTGCAGAAACTGGGAAGACGGCACCCACTGACCCGAATCTCCTCTTTGGAGAACTGTTGATGAGCTGATGACCACTGTCAGCAATTGTAGTTTTGTGAACAAGAACGCTCAACCTACATGGCATGAACATTGTGAAAAATTAAGTGAAATAGTATTTTCAGTAGGATATCTATGTGGAATGAGAAAGTCCAACGAAGACAAACCCTGGAAATGAACCGTAAATGGAAAGCTCAAGTGAAAGGAAACTTGAGTGGACAAGTGAGCTGTGGATGCCGGCGCTGCTGACTAATTTAACTGTTGAGGGAGTAACGTAATTCCCGGGCGAGCGGGCCACCCGACCGAGCGGGCCATCGAATTCGTTACACATCGAATATTTGATTGAATGGCAACTTTTATCAACAACCAAAAAGGATTCTATTAAAAATCAAATTATACTAGGCTTAGGACATGTTCTTCTTGTATGTCCAACAGTATTACAGTTACTACATCTTGGT
>FQSS02000675.1:0-17748 GCA_900128795.2 Malbranchea cinnamomea
TCCCAAAAAGAAGGGGGGGTCTAACGTCTAACCTCGTGTTTCATTCCAACAGCCGCCCAAATGGCCGGACACGGCATCCCCAACAACCTCATGCAAAACTTTGACCCCATCTCCATCATCGTCGTCCTCCCGATCCTCGACCGCATCGTATACCCTTTCCTCCGCAAGCGACGCATCCTCTTCCTCCCCATCACCCGCATCACCGTGGGGTTTTTCATCTCATCTCTCGCCATGATGTATGCCGCCATCGTCCAACACATGATCTACACGTCGGGCCCGTGCTACGAGCACCCGCTCTGCCCGGCCTCTGAAGTCGACGGCGTCCTGCAGGGCAACGACGTGCACATCGCCATCCAGGCGCCCGCGTACATGTTCATCGGCATCGCAGAGGTGTTTCTGAGCGTGACGAGTCTCGAGTACGCGTACATGAAGGCCCCCGAGCAGCTGAAGAGTTTTGTGCAGTCGCTCTACCTGCTGACGAACGCGATTGGCTCGGCGATCGGCATGGCGCTCAGTCCCGTGGCGTATGATCCTGCCATTCTGTGGATGTTTGTCGGGCTGTGTGGTGCTGCTGTGGTGACTGCCGTTGTGTTCTGGCTGCTGTTCCGACACCTGAACAAGCAAGAAGATAAGTTGAATTCGTTGGACAGGAACTACGAAGAGGATAAACAGTAGCCGCGGCGGTTATTGATGGTACAGGGCTTTGTACATTGTATATTCTGTCATATGCTGCTGTATATACTACCTGCGCTTTGCTGGCGAATTATTCATCAACAAGCTTCACCTTTTTTTTTTTTTCCAGGATGGCTGTCGCCGGGCAGTCTCAGACCTTTCAAGAAAATACTACTCGATGGAAGTACCAATTGTCTTCCGCTCGATGGGAGCTGGGATGATTCTGCACTGGCGAAGTGTCTGTGTGCCATGGACGTCTAAAGCCTCCATTCAGGCTTAGATGAGCGGGATCTGACTGATGATGTTTACTTGGCCGGCACAAGCAGATATTGACGTCGTGGCCATCCAGCAGGTCTCCGGGGCCACTCCCAGGGTTCCTCGAGCCATGTTCCAAAACGACACCAGCCGCTCCTCGATTGTCCACAGGGTATTCAGGCATCAGCATCTACTCCGCAAACAAGTGCCGTATCAACTCTTCAGGGATGAAGAGGTAGCTACGTAGCTTGCTTCTTCAGTAAAGGATATTCGTGAAACTTCCTTTGGCATTTGGACGGTGAGCACTGTCTGCGCAAGCAAGCAAGCAAGCAAGCAGGTGAAGTATGTAGTATTCGAGATGGAACCGAACAACACCGTCAACAGACTATATTTTGGGACCTTGATATTGGCGAAAGTAGAGCATATCCACTACATACATCAAATACTGCATGAGTATCTACAACAAGAAACAATCGAGGATTGAATTCACAGTGAGTAGCGAATCGTCAACGGAAGATCTCGAAACAAGAAAGGAAAAAGGTTAAGGAAGGGACATGATCTCTGCTAAAAAAAAATCAGACCAGTGCGTTGTACCACTATGCACCACTTCGCCGTCTGCTATCCGTGCTGACCCTAGGACTAGTAGACACTTTGTAGTACGAGTACGCGCTAACGCGGGTACCACTTGACTATCTCCCGGTACAAGGAGGCCGAATTGGCCGCGGCGCATCCGGGTCGGGGCGTTTAGGGCGCAACGCGAGAGCCGGGAAAGGGGACGCGGAGGTCGAGGTCGGGGGCTGCGAGGGCGGCTGCGTGGAGTACTCAGGAGACCCGTCGACGAGGCCGCCAGAGTACTCGAGGATCAGGCAGAGGTGCTGGGAGTAAGTTGAATGCATGGCTTGTATTCCCCTTCGTAGCTGTGAGGGCTTGATCAATGGATTGATCGTGTGCAAGACTCAGAGCCGTTGTGGAAATAGTCGTGGAGGCAAAATCTTGCATGTGAGAAGAGGAGGTTCGAGTCTTTCTGATGGTGGAAAGGTGTAGGAGACCAGCTCGAGAATGTGGATGTTCGACGGATATTTATACTTTCTCATGGGGATAGTGAAGATTCACTCTTGGGGGACTGTGAAGGGGGACTAAAATAACAATTGAGTAGCCCTAGAGTTGCGGGACAGTAATGTCTGTGATAATGGCAGTGGAGAGTGCCTTTGTGACAGCCGTTTTGTACGTTCATCTACGTAAAGGAGCTCTACGGACAAGGCAAACAGAAGGAACTACCCCAACATCCCCAGAAAAGAAATGCTTTGGGTTGATTCCGGGTCCTTGGTCGAGGTTTTCCAGCAAACGCAGATGCCGGGCTGGAATCAGAGACTTCAAAGCGCCTCATCCACTAGCCCTGTGTTGCAATGTCAAGCTGCGATGTATACAGAGCCACTCACACTTCATGCCGGAGGTTCTCGCACTGTCCGTTTCGAGGTTGATATCGAGGTGACGGACTCTTCACATCCCCATTCATCGCATCTGGGGTTGGCGTTTGCGGGGGAGTGTAAAAGCGGAGGTGGCGGCGCTGATTGGCCACGCCAGCTGCTTCCATGCGGAAACCCGATGCCGGCCACGTGCTTGCTTAGCGCCGCTCCCGCTCACCTGATCCGCGAGCTCTGATGAGGAAGGCAACCTAAGCTTTTTTTTTTGGCATGGTCAAGGGTTCCTGGGACGGCTTGGGTCGGGTTCCTGGCCGTCGGAAGCTTGGCAAATGCATTCTCTACCCGACGGTTCCTGAGTACGTTGGTCTGCGTAGACACTGGTCCGTCATGGAGAGCGATTCAACCTGCTACTACTCCGTACCGGTAGAAGCTATGAACTCCAGCCTCGGCTCAAGGCAACACAAGTCAATGTATATGATTTGTAAAAGGTACTAGCTAACTAATCTAAGTGGCGAGTGTTGGGATATCAACAGAAAGTTCATATATATCCATCTGACTGCCCCAAATAGAAACAAGAATAGAAACAAATGACCGACCGTTTCCAAATACACCAAAAGAAAGGAATGCTTAACAAATCCTTTGTTACGTTGCAGGCTGGGCTTGCTAGATCCCAACAAACGTCGTGGTCTGCGTGGTATCCATCGCGCGAGTCGAGCAGAGCGTGGGACAAAATGGGAGGAAGCTGTGCTTACCCAAAAAGAATGTCAAGATGACGAAGTGAATTATCACCCGGCTTGGCCTGCTGGAGCAACCTTCTTCACCTTTCCAGCCAAATCCTTTCCCCCTCCCTCCACCGACTTCGCTTTCTCTTCCCCATTGTTCGTAGTCGCAGATGTCATCGTCGACCCCACCGTTGTCCGCATCGTCGCGTTCATAGTCTTCGATTGTCCCACCACTCGCACTTTCTTCGCCTTTTCAATCAAAAATTTCTTCTGCGCTGGATCTCCCCCGGTCGCCTCCGCCCGCGTCTTCACGCTCTCCCCATGGTAAAACTCGCACCGGAACCGCAGGGACTGCTCTTTGCTCCTGTACACCGTGATGATGTCGCCCGTGTACACTTTGCCAAAAAGATACGCGTCCTTGTCGGGCGTTTCGCTCCGCAGTTCCACATCGTTGACCCAGATGCATTTGCTGGTTTTGGTCGAGACGATGGTCACAACGCCAGGGAGCTGCGTCCAATCGTGACCCTCTGCGATGCGGGCTTCAATGGCCGGCGCCCAGAAGGTGAGTTCGAGCGCGTACGAGGGAATACGTGTATCCATTGGGTCCGGGTACCGCACGGTCGTGTTCATGCCGCGACCCCAGGATGTCATGCGGGATTCAAGGCGGATGGGTTCCTTGATTATCGAGTTCGCGAGGGGAATCAGTTTGCCCAGGAGCCGAGGAGGTTTGATGAAAGGGTCGGTTCGCTCCTTATCACGATCTTCATCAGCTGTGTTCCGAGCTTCTTCCCCCTCTGCAGGCCGCAAATGATGGATCACATCGGGTTCCGATTGCAATTGCGACTGCGCAAAAGACTGCACCTCCTCCCCAGTTCGTTCGTCGATGGTCCGAGCCAGCTCAGCAGCCATATTATCTGCTTCAGTCCGGCCATCTGCGCGGTCCCCTTTGCTCTGTCGATGTGACCCATTGGTGGAGCTAACACGACTCTTGCCAAGGGGGCGCCCGTTTGACGTATAGCTCCCCTGGCTACTCAGGGAAGGATGTGGTTCAAGCTCAATCCGGCGACTGAATTCCTCCACGTGCGGCGTCTCTTGCTCCGAGCCACGTCCACGGTGGTGATTCGGCAAATCCGGTGGCTCTCTGGTGGCACTATCTTCTGCAGGTCCCGCTTCCTGCTCGGGGGATGTTGCGTTTTCACTATTTGGATCTGTCGACCCTGATGGCTGACTAGTAAAGGATTCCATGTTAAGCTGGCCGACAAGGGACTCTGCCCCCATTAAACTGGAGGCAGTGAGGCCCGTGGTTGAAGGTCGCAGCACGTCGTGGTGCGTTTGCGCTGCAGCATCAAGGCTCAGAGCGAATCGACTCGCATCCTCGAAAGAAGATGATGTCCAATCGCTGAATGATACTTCGCGATTCTGTGGCTCCTGAAACTCGGGAAGATCTAGAGACCTGTCGCCGGGGAAGTCTCCGAGTATGTTGGAGCTTCTCAATGCCGACCGTGGGATT
Source organism: Malbranchea cinnamomea (assembly GCA_900128795.2). Lineage (NCBI taxonomy): Eukaryota > Fungi > Ascomycota > Eurotiomycetes > Onygenales > Malbrancheaceae > Malbranchea > Malbranchea cinnamomea. The sequence continues at coordinate 4,584 of FQSS02000675.1, forward strand.
TCACCAAATAGACGTCGTCCCGCGGGAGCATTGGTACTTTCCAATTGAACGCTGGGATTTAACTCGTAACTTGCAATTTTGGGAAGTGATGGATATCGGATTTCGCCCAATAGCTGTTGGGTCATCACAACTTGCTCCTCTCCAAGCTCTTCGTGTTGACCTTCGACTCTTGGTCGCTTGACATTGGCTGGCCCCGACGCTGACGAGGATTTGCTCTGTTCAACCTCCACTTGCTTCTGCCCAAAGAACTCGTCATCCGACACCTCGTCATTGATTTCAAGAGCTGAAGCATCCAACTCTTCTTCATCCTCCTCTTCGTGCGCTTCCGGAACAGCACCCAACTCGGTGTTAACTTCTGGTGGGGCAGGACCATCCAATTCCATGTAATCAAATTCGTCGGGGACGTCGACGAGCCACGGATGCTGAAAGCATTCTGCCTCCTTGGGTCTAGCTTTGGGATCGCGATTGAGCAGCCTTGAGATAAAATCTATTCCTTCTTCGGAGACGCCGACGTTTCTAAGCATGTCGTAATCCGCATCTGTCGTCATGATATTTCGGAGCATTTGCGCGCCCCGGTCATCCCCTCGGCCCATGTACGGTGGATGCCCGCAGAGTATATGGAAGAGAACGGCGCCAAATGACCACATGTCCACAGACTGGTCGTAAGGAGAGGTCTTTGGTGCACTAGACAAGGGTCAGCAGGATGGGCATGATAAGAAGAACAAAAGAGGGGGGGGAGGGGGATGCTTACGGATCGCCAAGTCGCCGCCTTTTTCGGGCCTCCCCACGCCGATAATTCTCGTACTCCGGATAGACTTCTGGCGCACAATACAACAACGTGCCACAAAAAGTCTTCATGAACGTTTCCTCTTGAACAACCTTGGACAGGCCAAAATCCGAGAGTTTCACTCGCAACGGGTTGAATGAAGCGATCAATATGTTGTCGGGTTTGATATCGCGATGTGTGATCTTCCGTCGATGGAGATATTGCAGAGCATGCAGAATTTGCCTCGCTATTGTCTTCACAATGCTTTCCTCGAGGTGTCCTACTTGGCTCAGCCACGCGGAGAGTTCGCCACCTGCAACGTACTCCATGATAATGTAAATCCAACGGTTATCATGGTCATGATAGTCGTGAAATCGGACAATGTTTGGCTAGAAGCAGAGGCGGTTTAGACAATGTTATCCCAATTTTTTTTTTTTTTCAAGCATCACGGTTACACAACTTACATGTTGCAAACCCCTCATGATCCTCATTTCACTATCGACTTTGTGATCCAGTACGTTATTCTTCATCAACCGACGCTTGTCGAGTTCCTTGCAAGCGTAGAGAGCACCGTCATCTTTTGTTGCCAGCTTGTAAACCGTGGCGAATGCACCCTTTCCAATCTGACCCGTAACATTGTACTTTGACCCACCGTTCCAGTGCATCCCATGCGAATGGCTCACCTGTTGGGGTACAAGGAATGGGGTACCGCGTTTCTCCACCTCTTCGGCTTTTTGAGTGAACTGTCGGACACGGTTTAAGTACTGAATGAGATTCCGGGTGTATTGGCCCTCAAATTCATCGCGCGATGGGATCCGCACAATGAACTTGACCTCCGAGACCGAGTCGCCTCCCGCGACTTCTATAATTGAGCCAGCTACAAGCATCTGAGTGGTCGGTGACCCGTATTTCCTGTCCTTTCGGATTAATTTGTCATCAACAATAGTCCCGTTGGTGGAGATGTCCTCCAGCATCAGGATTCCCTCTGAGTTGAGGTATATCCGAAAATGGGTGTTGGAGATCTTCTTCTCGCGGTCATCCGGCACAAGAAGGATATCGCAGCGAGATGAATTGCGGCCAAAGCAGAACCCCAGTCCCGGGTTCTTCACCTGAGACGAGAACCGGAGCGCAATGTCATCACTCGATGCGGTGGTAATGTCTCCCTCGGGCTCGTACACCAGCTGGTCTCTCTGTAGGATATGCTGCGGTTCATGCCTGGCTGTGGCGGCTATGGCTTTGTGGGCAGATAGGGAATTTGGGTGCAGGATACATATGATATCTGCGACATCTCTCTCACCAAGGCCGGAGTTGTTCATCCCCCTGCGGCGGGGGTCTGTGTAGGGTTGGGTCGAAGGCTGAGTTGCATTATCCATCTTCTGCGTGTTCTTGAGAATATATGAACAGAATAAAATAGTTGGAAGGTATTCAGCTAGATCTGGTGGGGGGGAGATATATATGGTAGATGAAGTCACTTGAGGCGCGTTGAGTGCAAATAGACTGCGTTTGGTGTGCTGAGGACAAATTTTGCTTGTGATATCAATTATTTCCCCTGGGAAGCAAGATGGACACCCAAGCAGCAGGCCGCTGAGCCCTCGCAGCATCAACTGGACGAGCTCACCAGGCCGTGTGCATCTTTGTAAGATGGTTCGTAGATTCTTTTTCTCTCTCTCAATCTCTCTCTCTCTCTTTATAAGATGGTGAGCCAAGATATTCGAACATGTACGCATAGCATTCTTCGAGACTCTTCAGAGGAGAAGAAGCTTGCAAGTGTACTGTTGTGTTCTGCCAGCACATCAACCGGCTTCCCATGCCGGAGGAAGAAACAATAGATAGCAACGAGACAAATCCAGTAGGATGGTTGGAAGGGGGGAGGGAGGGATGCCGAGTATTTATAGACCAGAGTACTAACCTTGTTGAGATCGGGCAGGGGGAGTTCCCCCCAGCTGGCCCAAGCCTTGCCAAGACCGGCACCCAGGCCTATGGGGACTCTCAATTGCACGGGTCTGTGTCCCCCGGGGATGCAGGACGAACCGGTTTTGGGACGGTCAAAGAGCAAGAGTATGACTCAACGAGCCTATCCTTCTGGGCTGATCGCCTGTCTTGAGCTTGCCAAGTGGTTCAGCGGGCACCCAGCATGACACACAACTTCCCCATCCACAGCGGGCCCACACGGCACCGAGTATTTATTGGAGTTGTCGAAAGCCTTTGGTTACGCAGCAGATTTTAGGGTTTCTCCGGGCCGTGTCTTCGACAAGCGATGGTGGCAGTGGGAAGGTATCCGGTGGATTGGGTCACATCAAGTGGAGAGGAGAAGGGGTCCATGCAAAGCAGCGGTGAACCGTTGAGAAAGCGGAGGAGGGGGAGAAATCTGCCTGTCCAAGGGGGTCATCCCAAAATCAATTAGTAATAAGTCCAGAGGCAATTGAGCTCACTCGTCATGATGAGAACAGAGGGCACTCGATTGAGGTGAAATCTTCGATGGAGGCACCCGAGGGTCGACTTGCCGCAGCTACTCGACAGGAGTGCTCCCTACCTCACTCCAGCGACGATGATTGATGCACAATTTGCACGCTCCAAGCGCAGAAACCAGGGAGCGAACCGAGAGAACGACCAAAAAAACTGTGCAAGAACGAAAGGTAAAGGTTGGAAAGAGAGGCACACGGCTGTGTTGGGGAATTGTTGATGGGATCAACCGTGCCTGTGCGAGTCTTCACTTCGCTGCCGTTCGACGGCTGTGGTTGGCCCAGCCGACTCGCTCATGGGGGACACACATGACTAAAGTTGCAACTTGCGTGAGGCTCCGCGTTGATGCCTGAACCAAGCCCCTCCCGCCTGCTCAGGCATCGAGCGCCGGATCTGTGCGCTGCTTATGTCAGTGCCAAGACATATGTTCCTGGCGCTTAACGCTTATCCAGCCGCCCGTCGCGCTTGCACGGAGGAATAATAAACCGAACCGCGGAGCCCCTCGATCTCTCCTGAGAGGCACACGTGATGAAAGGTGAGACGAGGGTTCACCTTCACCAACCGAAAGGAGACGAATGGTGAAAAGGCCTCAATGCCATGTAGTCCGATATGTCTTGTTCTGATTCCTACCTCGATTTCACTTTTCTCTACTAACACATTCTTTCTACAGCCACACTTCTGACCTGAGAGCCTTTGATTGGTCTTGAAAGACACTGTATGGCAGCTACAGTTTGTTTGGCAGTCAAGAAAAAGTAGTATCAAAGACTACCTCGACGAGTTCTAGTACAGCCAACTAGGAAGTTCGAACTTTTCAACAACTTGACTGTCAGTGCCAACAGCCAAAAGGCGGAGCTACTGTTGGAGACAGAAATGATTCTCTCCTCTAGACAAATACTACAGATGCCTTTCGTGTCCGTCCAGATCTGGTCCAGACTATTGCGTCTGCCCCTTGGCCGGTCTTCTCTTGTCCAGCGCAGTTTCCACTACTACTATGCATCCGTTGGGGGCTCAGAAAAAAAGTCTTGAAACTAGTAATTGCTCAAGAAGAGACGGGATTTCTGTGAACTGTGCCTGAATCACCGGGGCGAGTTCCCGAAAACATCAGTCTAATTTTCCCATTGGCTGGAGTCGATGTTGCAGCTGCAACGGAGGACAGGTAAAAAGAAACACGAGGTGCTACGCAGCAAGTCGAAACATTCGACTTGGGCAGAGAAGAGCCCGAAGATGAAGGAAACGAGTGTCTGTGTTCAAGCGGGGATGGCGGGTGGGTGGGTCTCTCCGAAGCAATGATTGAAAAACTTCCAATCTCATGGACGACCAAAAAGGTGTTGGATAACTCCGCATCCCTGACTCCTCACATCGCCTGCGCCAGGAAGGTTAGTTGATGAGAAGTGGCTCAACTTCATTTCGACAGTCCCAAGTCTGCATTGCTTTGCCTGTTCCAAATGTGTCCCTGAATCCCTGTCCTCAGCCGTCGATCTTCTCGACCTGGCCACGCCGGGAACGAGCCATGGCCAGGGGATGGTGCCTGCCAAGGGCAAATTGAAACGAGGAACGGCACTTTACCAGCGCAGAGCCTCGGGAGACTCAAACCTGTCAGCAGGTGAAAAAAGACCGGACTGCACTGAAACGGGCGCGTCTGGCTCTCTCCTAAGGGAGATACCCAGGCTCCTATAGTCATCGCGACCCGCGCTCGCCCTGTCACGTAGACAAATTTCCCCTGGATCATTGCGATTTTTTTTTTTTCTTTTCAGTCGCGATCTGGGGAAACCCCGCAGTGACCCCGTGGGGTTTGTGTGAGGGTGATCGACACCGGCATTTGTGCAGTAGGGATGTTATCGGCATTACAGTCTCGGCTTCGGACGCCCAGCCGGCATTGTCGCTTGGTTCTGACACTCGTCTGCAGATCTTTTTTTTTTGGCATTTACGGATGGGGTCTGCTCTCCCAGCTGGCATTATATAAAGGCTGAAGGGCGACGCCTACTGAGGAGGTGGCCCAGAAGCAGCGCAACGCTTGAGCATCATCTCACAGGACCAAAAGAGACAAGTTAGAAAANAAAAAAAAAAAAAAGATGCGGCTCATTGCCCCAATTCTTCTGGGCGCTGCCCTGCCCACCGTGTTGGCCCAGGACTGCTCGCCCTTGCATTACATCTTTGGTACGCATCTCTCGTCCGCAGACTGCGTGCGTTCCCACCTCACTTACACGCTACACTTCCAGCTCGAGCAACCACCGAGCCCCCGACCAACGTCGACAACGCCTCCCCCGAGGAGTTCGAGGAGGCAGCAGAGGCATACTGGTCCAAGGGCTACGGTGCCGCAGGCCACTCCATCTTCACCAATGTGACAACCCTGATTCCCGGCACGACGGGGTATCCTGTGCACTATCCTGTGTGTTCCCTCGCTGCCCCTTCTATTGAACAACTGCAGCTGACGGTCATTACTCAGGCGAGCTGGGGCCTCACCAGCCCTCTGAAAGGAATTCGCGACTTGATCGACCACATCACCACCCAGGCAGAGCAATGCCCTGATCAGAAATTCGTTCTTGGAGGCCACTCCCAGGGTGGCGTCGTCACCGTTCGCGCCATTCCCCGACTTCCGGAAGAGATCCGGTCTCGCATTATTGCCGTCACCATGGTCGGGAGCCCGGACTGCCCATCCGAAGTAGAGGATCGGTGCCGCTCATACTGCAACGCTGGCGATACTGTAAGTTTGCCTCGCCCGGCTTTTTTTTTTTATCGCATTATCACCGCATTGTTCCTCTCTTTTGCAAAACTAACTCATGTCCGACTTAGATCTGCGAAGGTGGTCTCGGCGGCATTGGCGGCATTGGCAGAGGCCGTGAACGTGCGCGACGTGAGGCACGCGCGAAGGCGGCACTGCAGGCTCGACAGGGGCTGGATTGCAGCGGACCCGAGCCACCAGAAAAAGGACATGAGGCTCAAGGTGGCTTGAGCCCCCATCTTGCGTACAATGAAGATGGGTTCTATATCTGGGCCGCTGCTTGCTACATCAAGAATAAGTATGATGCCAGCGCATGAATAGCAGGGTAACGAGGGACGGGAGAGCTGCCCCCCCACGATGATGTGGCGGTTGGCTTTTCAACAATGGACTTTTTGAAGAAAAAAAAAAGCAGAAACTTCGAGGCCAACCTATGATAACTTTGAACAATGTACATACTTTTTTGTTGTGCTCGTTTATCCATCCCCAAATATCACAGTCCCGTTCATTTTTGCCCATAGTACCTCGTCGTGGTAGCGTTGTTCGCGGGTGTAAAGTTGCCGCTGATGGCGGCATCCATGACTCGTCCCAGTCGCTCCACGGCCTCGTCGCTAATCTCTGTTTGATGTGTTAATCGCAATGCCAAAGGCGAGGCAAGGGTTGGGGAGAACATACGATAATGTATCACCAGCCTATTCCCCATCAACTTCAGGCCTTCCTTTCGGCCCAATTCATCCCAGTCCGGCGCCGAGATGCCGGCGGCATCCAGATCCAACCACACCATATTCGTCTCGGTCGGATACGCGAGCTTCCCGCCTCTGCTCGTCCACATCTCAGCTATCCTCCGCGCCACCTCATGGCCCCGCCGCAACTTTCCCCCTTCCCCGTTCGGCCCACGCCCAAACGTCTCCTCAACCGCCACTCTCGCCGCCGCCGAGATCACGCCGGCCTGCCTCGTCCCACCGCCCATGGCCTTCCTGCACCACCTCGCCTTCTTGACAAAGTCCCTCGACCCCACGACCATACTCCCAATCGGCGCACCCAGGCCCTTTGAAAAGCACAGACTCACACTGTCAAACAGGCTCGCGTACTCGGTCACGCTCCCCGCCCCCGCCACGGCGACCTCCCACAACCTCGCACCGTCGAGATGCGTCTTGATCCCCCGGCGGCGAGCCCACTCGCAGATCCGTCTCGTCTCGTCCAGCGGCATCACGGACCCATCAAGCGTGTTCTCGAGACTGATCACGCGCGTCGGGCAGTCGTGGAAGTCGTCCTCGCCGCTGAGCACGGCGTGCTTCTGCACGTCCTCGAGCACGAGATACCTGCCGTTGCGGGGCACGACGGCCTGGATGTACGCGCCCGTCCAGGTCGGCACCCCTCCGCCCTCCGAGGAGATGATGTGTGCGCGGTGGTCGCACAGGACCGCGTAGGGCGGCTGCGCCAGGTGGGAGCGGAGAGCGACCTGGTTGCCCATGGTGCCGGACATGACCAGAAGCGCGGCCTCGTGGTTGGTCAGTTTCGCAATGAAGTCCTGCAGGGCGTTGGTTTCGGGGTCCTCGAGGAAGTTGTCGTCCAGGAGTGGGGTGTTGGCGATAGCTTGGAGCATTGAAGCCGTGGGTTTGGTGACGACGTCGCCTGGAGCAGCAGTCAGACTATGCACAGGATTCTCTTCGCCTCGAGTCCTTCATTGGCGGTATTGCAAGGTCCCGCGGTTTATATCAACAACTGATGGTATCCAAACAGGCGCAGTGGTCCACGTGGTGGTATGTGGTTCTGGACGATGGAAGCTTACTTCTAAAGTCAAAAGCAGCATCCCCAGGCGTCTGCCACGCGTTTGCAGATCCAACAACACTGTTCTGATGGCCTGTCGTCAGGTATCTCACTCCCGGCGTGATCATGAACCTGCACCCTGCTCCTCGTGCACTGGCGATGGAGGCAGACGATACCCGGCCGAGGGCCCGGCAGCTCCGCCGCAGAGCAATTAACCCGCCTTTCGCCACCATCGTCAAGATGCAGCAAGTATATCTTGGGACAAAAATTCGTCCCCTGGAGCCGAGACTCCCGGCTTTGAGTCCTTGACTGTCGTGTGCGCGGGGTACCAGGAGTCCCTGCACCAGGAGACTCTGTACCAGTACTGCTAACTGGAATCGCCCGGTTCAATTGGTTAGAAGATGTATTCGTCTTAGTTTGAGCGGTAGCACGAGCAGCACGGTCTGCCTGACAATATCAGAAACAAAGCTTTTAATAGATTACAGTGGCGTGTAGTAGTAGAATCCGAGCGGGTCGTCGGCAACGCTAAGATTGTCATCGTCGGGTTCGCTCGGCGATGCCAGAAGCAGCCTCGGCGGTGCCCGGAAAAACTATCCAGATGTGTCAATCCATGTCTAAGCATCACAATAAGCATTTGTCTATTTTTGATAACTAGTTACTCTGATTTATGCCTATTATCACTTAAAAGTTAAAACTTGTCATACCATGTATATACTGTAGTTAGAAAAAATAGTTACAATACAAACTTTGGGCGATGGAAACAACAATGTGCCTGTAGCTCCACCAACTTTCATTGAAGAACAAAGCTCTGGTAGCTGGACCGAGTTTCTTCTTAGTAGTAATATTGGAGATGACTGACCTGAGAGGAGCTGACTCCATGATGCTCCAGTTGAGGAGGGGTTGGTTGTTGATTGAATTCAGGGCGTGTATTAAAACCTCAATTTGCTCAGAACTTGTGTATAAACAACTTAATGACCTGCATCCTCAACTTGTACTTACCGACAATAGGCAGACAGGAGGGAGTTTTCTCGGAATGACATCCCTCCCATTTCTAGTAGCAGGAGCATGTATGTATGTACAGTACTCGATTTCAAATATAGCCCTCGCGGAGACTGGTGACTCTTGGAGTCGAATGCCCAAGTTCGAAGAGCGGTGGAAAAGTGCTAGTACCATCTACCTCGTACACTTGATGTCGACGGTCCTGCAACTCCAGGGGATGCTTGATCTCTCTGGCCAGTGTCTCACCTGCAGGATAGCAGTACTGAGGGGCTGCAGATGCACGGGGCGTTGTACCGGCGCAGAGTCGCCGAGTTTTGATAAGAAACGTCAGTATCCCGCTAATCACGATTACGCCACCAATGCCGCAGCCGACCCCGATACCGATCTTTGCGGTGTTGCTCAGGTTGGTGCTCTGCGGGACCCCCGACGCGCTTGGAAGGGGTGCATTGTCATCGGTCTCGTTGCCTTCGAGCGGGGTCCAATACATTTCCCACGAACGGGCAAATTGGCCTTTGGGGTCGAAATATTCAATCGTGGTTGCGCGATCCGGGATATCGTGAAATTGTGTCCCCAGGCCCTGTCTCTGCAGTCCCGGCCCCGGCGCCTGGGCTAGCCAGCTCACCTTTGTGAACCAGTTGCGGCCCAGAAACGCCGCTTGCAGAAACGCGCGTCCTAGGCGGTAGCTATCACCGGACTGCGGCGTGAACGAGCTGCAGGGAAAGTAGGATCGAGGCGAGCCAGAGACGATGGGCTTCTCAAGGGTGAGATTGAGAAGCGCAAAGGGAACCTTTATGACCACCTCGTCGGTGCTCCCGCTTGCTGGCGGAAACGTGAAGCTCAGGTACGAGGGCGAAGTGGTTATCGTCTTAAAGCGCGGGTCGTCCGTGTCCCAGAGATAGTAGCCAGTGGCGGGATCCATCGACACGGGCAGGTGTTCCACGATTGCCTCGCAGGTATTGGGTGGTAGATGTAAGTATGGGACGGTGGGATCGGGGGCAACCGATAAGGCTTGAGGAGATGACGTGTTGCTGACGAGCAAACCGGTCTTCGACCTGAAGGGAAACGGGGATGCTCCTGTTTCGACTCCGATTCCAATGTCCAGAAGCGTGATGGACCAATCCGAGAATGTCGTATATGGTCCAATGACTCGGCCCTTGTCGTATCCCCCGAAGACCAATGAGCCGGGATAGTTGTGGGCGGCGGAGCCGATATGTAATCCGTACGAATAGGACGGTATGACACCCTGGTCATACAGTCCACCGGAGAAGATGTACGCGTCGCTCGTGCCCACTTTCCGATCATCTCTGGTAAACTCCTGTACCGTCTTCTCTCCGCCCAAGGAAAGCTGTCCCAGCAACGGGCCTCGCGTGTTCCCGTTGGGCATCGTGATGGTCACATTGTCCACCGCCACGAGGCTCGAGTTCCAGACTGTATGCTCGTTGATGGTCATCGCCTGGATCATAAACGGGCTGCCTCCACTCGTTTGGTTGGTGGCGGCGTTTCGAAAGGCTGCCCTCCAGCTGATCGGAAAGGCTGAAACCCCCCTTGGATCCCAGAGGCCCCCCGCGCCGCACGCGTCGTTGATGAATGGCTCGCAGGCTTGGGGTGTCAGGATATAAGAAGAGTAGGTGCCCCCGGGGAGGAGGTCCACTGCGACCGATTGTAGTTCATATCGTATCTCCGGGTCATTGCCGCCCACCCGAACCCGGACAGCTTGCCATGGACCATCGGGTCCATACTTCTCGGGACTCCATGGAACAGGGAAATTGGCCTTTGCGGACGCGAAAGAAGACCGTAGTAGCAGCCACAGCCAGAGGAAGAGCTGTCCAGCTGTTCGAAGCAGTTCACACGGCATCTGGGCATTTGCATCTTGTGAGTGCCAACCGATCAGCCATTGCCTTGACCCACTGACAAGAGTTCCAGAGCTGCTTCATTGACATACCTGAGGGAGGGGTGTATCGATCTGAGCAGCAGTCGTACTACTGTAATAGAGAGCCGCTGAGGTTTTGATCGTTTTCAGATTGCCACTGTGCAAATGGAGATTGCGCATGAAAGGAAACAAAGAGCTTTACGCAAGCAGTACTAGCAGTATCAAAACACAATGCATCAAGAAAGACCCAAAGAGGCAGGCAGCACACCGCAGACTGGAGTCCTATCGAGTACTACATGCATAGTACTACTTAGGTAGTCGTTGGGAGGAGCGCTACAATCGAGCATGTATGCACTACTACCGCCGCCGTATAGAGGGAGCGTAGTAGTCAGTATTTGTATAGGGGTGGTACAGCATCACCACGCCACGCACCATGCGATGTGAGAGGCACCAATGCACACACCAAAACACCGCCTGGCGCGAGCTGCTTCAGAGAGAGAGAGAGAGCGCGATCTCTGACATCCTTGCCGACTCCATGGTTGGTTGGTGGAACATTGAGATGTCAGCGGGACGACCCCTGGACTTGGCGACTCGACTCGCCGCTAAAAAAAGGAACGGGCCCTCGAGGACTTGGCAGGCCAATCCGGACAACACTCGAAGCGCCGGCTAATCGCCTATACAGCCACTTGCCGGGGCGCCGGACGGCCAGATCCGGACAAACAAATCCGCACAGATGGGCGCTTCATGACGATAATCGACGCGCTGATAGGCTCAGTTGCATTTTCTGTCGGGATGGCCGCTTCGCCGAGGTGCACCCCCGTGCTTGGGGCTGGTGCTGCGCGCTAACGTGCTCAGCCGCCCACAATCCACCGTGGGCATTCTTTGTCCGAGTCCCAAGATCCCTTATGCGTCGTCGCTGTCAGCGTAAAAGGCCCGGGAAAATGGTGATGGTCGCCCAGCGTTGGACGGCTTCTTCTACTTTCGAACGGCCGACTACTCTCCCTCATCGCGAAGCACAATGCCCTGTTTGACGGGCCCCGGCGATCTCGAGGCTGGCCCTCGATCGTACTATCAGGTTGCTGGTACTTGGAAGACTGCCCTGCTGTCCAAACGGGTTCGCGTGCTCGCGTTGCTCTGCCTGCTCTTGATTGGTGTCCAGTTTCTCGCGCGGAACCTTGCACCTCTTTCCTTCGCTCGAACCCCGGTGGCGTCAAATACCACTCGTGACAGCGGCGTGGACTGGTCACGGTTCGCATATGCGCAGTATACGACCGATGAAGCCTATCTGTGCAATGCGCTGATGGTTTTCGAGACGTTGCAACGGCTAGAGACGAAACCAGATAGGATCCTGCTGTACCCAAACTCCTGGTCGATAGACGTCACACCGCCAGATTCCAAGGCACGGATGCTGCTCAAGGCGAGGGATGAGTTTCGCGTGAAGCTGAGGCCGATAACTGTCATCCGCGAGTCGCGGGACTTGACTTGGGGCTCGAGCTTTACAAAACTGCTCGCCTTCAACCAGACAGACTACCAACGGGTGCTGAGCATCGATTCAGATTCCACCATCCTGCAGGTTACGTCTCTCTCTCTCTCTCTCTCTCACAAATCCGTTCTCTTCCAGGCTAGTCACTGACAGACACCTGACTCGCAGTCGATGGACGAACTCTTCCTGCTTCCGCATGCGCCCGTAGCCATGCCACGGGCCTACTGGCTCGACAACACCCTTTCATCAACCCTCATGCTCATCGAACCGTCCCGCGTTGAATTCTCCCGCATTGAAACGGCCATCAAGGAGAAAGGGCAGAACGACTTTGACATGGAGATCGTCAACACCTTGTACAAGGATCACTGTCTTGTTCTACCCCACCGACCGTACAACATACTCTCTGGCGAATTCCGAGGGACGAATCACTCCAGGTACTTGGGCTCGGAGCAAGAGACGTGGGATCCAGAAAAGGTTCTGGCCGAGGCCAAGCTTGTTCATTTCTCAGACTGGCCTTACCCGAAACCTTGGATCGAGGCAACCGACCAGCAAACAGAAGAAAGAATGCCAGAGTGCACGATTGTCGGACCAAGTGGAGAGGAGGATTGTCGCGCTCAAAAAATCTGGCTGTGGTTGTACGAGGACTTTAGACAAAGAAGAAAGGTATGGCATCTTGCCCGTCCGTTGTCTCATTTCTTTTGTCGGAGCTGCTGAGGATTGATATATCGTAAACTTTGTTCTAGAAGATTTGTGGAGAAGGAGTGTAAAGTCTCCCTGAATCTAAACCTCGGTTAAGCTGGATTAGCATTTACTGCAGAAATAACTAGCGAGTCGGCTGAGCCAAAGCACAGCTCAGATGTGGTCTTAACATCACTAGGCTCAAAATTTTTATTAATTCTATTTCTATATTTCGTCAACTATGCTAGAGTCTATGAGCATTGTCACACATCTCTTCATTGCAAACCTCTACCCATGACGAGGCTCTATCTTACACCACTTTAAAGCGTAACCTACTGGTGATCGCAGCTCACCAAAAAAAAGATGTACTAAATTGCCTACTACATAACCTGATACAAGACAGTGAAAACGAAAAAG
>FQSS02000675.1:26303-39534 GCA_900128795.2 Malbranchea cinnamomea
TTTTTTTTTTTTTTTTGACTGGCCTTACTCTTTACAGATTAGATAGAGCATTGGCTCTTGCCCATGTTTCCTATGTAATTAGACTGTTTGTTGGATCCAAACGACAAATGGGGCCCTATTAAATCTCCGTATTGTCATATCTATGTGCGGCTATCGACATCATGTATGGCGGACCAAGTAATAAGAGCAAAGTCGATTAAAAAGATAGAGACAGGAACGAGGGAATCAAGGTAAGAGTGAAGGTAGGAGGGAGTAGCAGCAAGATGCAGCTTAGCTACATTCGAGGTTGCAGGGTCAAGCGAGTAAAGACTTGACTTCGTCTTTCGTTCTTTCCTGATTCTGAAAGCCAAGAGAGAACGTCATGTGATTACGGGGCCTCGGAGAATGTACTCAGGTCGCAAAAACGGTGCACAAGCAACAAGGGAATCAAAACCGACCACGACACAAAAAAGTTGGAGGCAGACAGATGAATAGATGACGGAGTCCGTCGCAGTTTAGTACTCGACGCCCTCATCGGCCTCCTCCACGTTGTCGCTGGCAACCTCTTCGTAATCCTTCTCCAAAGCAGCCAGATCCTCACGGGCCTCGGAGAATTCACCTTCCTCCATGCCCTCGCCGACGTACCAGTGGACGAAGGCACGCTTAGAGTACATGAGATCGAACTTGTGGTCGAGACGGCTCCAGGCCTCGGCAATGGCAGTGGTGTTGGACAGCATGCTGACGGAGCGGTCGACAGGAGCGAGCTCTCCGCCAGGCACGCGCACGGGCTTCTGATAGTTGATGCCGAGCTTGAAGCCAGTAGGGCACCACTCGACGAGGTTGAAGGAGGCCTTGGCCTTGAGCGCAGCAACGGCAGCATTGCAGTCACGTGGAACGACGTCACCACGGTAGAGGAGAGCCACAGCCATGTATTTGCCATTGCGGGGATCGCAGACGACCATCTGGTTGTGAGGTTCGAAGCCTGTCATCTCATGTTTAGTCACGTGAACGGCGCAATCAAATTGGACAATGAAGGGGGACTACGTACATTGGAAGGTGAGGTCATGAACCTTGAAGCTCTCGTGGGAGCTGCGGTTGCTGGAGACAACAGGCGCGTAGCTGATCAGTGGGTAGTGGATACGTGGGTATGGGACCAGATTGGTCTGGAACTCATTCAGATCGACGTTGAGAGCGCCATCGAAGCGCAAGCTGGAGGTAATGGAGCTGACGACCTGAGCAATCAGGCGGTTGAGGTGTTCATAGCCTGGACGGGGGATGTCGAGGTTGCGGTGGCAGATGTCATAGACAGCTTCGTTGTCGACGAGGAAAGTGCAGTCGGAGTTTTCAATCGTGCTGTGGGTGGAAAGAACAGCGTTGTAAGGCTCAACCACGGCGGTCGAGACACGAGGGGCGGGGTAGATGGCGAATTCAAGCTTGGACTTCTTGCCATAGTCGGTCGACAGCCGCTCAAGGAGCAGAGCACCGAAGCCGGAACCAGTACCGCCACCAAAGGAGTGGAAGATCAAGAAGCCCTGAAGGGACGAGCAGTTGTCTAGACAAAACACTTAGTCGTGCCAAGTGAATATAGCAAAGGTGCCAACGGGTCCCTACCTGCGACACGGCGGATGCGGTCGATGACATTGTCAACGAGCTCCTTGCCGATTGTGTAGTGACCACGAGCATCTAAGACCAAATCAGCATCGAATTTTATCAACACACAGTTCTTTTTTTGTTTCTTTCTTTTTTCGTACAGTTGTTAGCAGCATCCTCCTTTCCGCTAATCAACGTCTCAGGATGGAAGAGCTGGCGGTAAGTGCCAGTGCGGATCTCATCGATTGGCTGGTGAAACAAACAGGTTTTCCCTCGTCAGCAGCGGTACGACCACGCGTCTTTCTGCGTCAATTCCAAGTATTGTTCACGTACAGATGGGTCCAAGTCGACGAAGATGGAGCGAGGCACATATTTGCCGCTGCTGGTCTCGCTGAAGAAGGTCTCGAAGGAGCCGGGCTCACCAATGTCGGTGGCCTCTGGGTCAGGACGGCCATCTGCCTTGAGACCGTGCTCGAGAAGGTAACTAGACAACTCAATAGCATCAGTATGTTGCGTAAATAATTTTTTTACGCGTCCAATGCTGTGGTTTTCTCGCGGGTTGATAATTCTAATCCGAGGGAGGATGGGGGTGCGATGGGAGGGAATGGCGGTGAAGCGTACAGTTCCCACGCGGAGTTACCAAGCTGGGCACCAGCCTGGCCGATGTGGATGTGGCAGACCTAAGTAGCGAGCAAGCCATCGGTCAGTTATTGTCCACAAACGAGGTGGTGATGGGGGGTTGGGTCAACGGAGTGGATTCCAGAAGGGCGTTTCAAGGAAGGTTTGGAATGGCTCAGGAACACAGGAACGGACAAGGTCAGGGGTAAACACAAACCTCGCCTCTCATGGTGTCGACTGGGTGTGGTACAGGTGACTAGAACAAAGAATTCAAGGAAAAAAAAAAGGGAGGGGGAGGGAAAGAATGGGTCCTGGAAAGAAGGATCCTGGGGGGATGGCAGAGGTTGAAGAGGATGGAGAGAGGGTGGAAGTTGAGGGGGAAAAAGGGAGATGTTGGTCTGTCTGGCTGTTCTGTCTGTTTGTGGTTGTTGTTGTTGATCGATGGTGAGTAAGCAGATCAACTGGCCGCGTGCGTGCTAACCCCCAATCCGGCATAGCGCCAACCATCACCGCATCACACCCATCCGCGCTGCCCTCCTGTTTTCCTCGACCTGAAGATGCGTTTGTTGGGGGGGGATGAGCACTACTTGCCTAGGTGTCTTCTTTGCTGTTGTCAGTGGCGAAAAAAGTGAAAAGATTGCGGAAGACGTGTTGCTAGGAAATTTTCAGCCAGTTACTTCTCGACTTGAGGATCTAACTGTTGCTTGTGCAAACAAACCTTGAGACCCCTTACCGAAGCCCCCCCTCTCCCCAGCATCCTGAGTTGAAGAGAAATTGATCCTCCAGAGCTGTCTCTAGCTCGAAGAGGGTGGTCGGTCAGATTACAGATGGGAGCAGTAGACTATCTATTGCGGCCAAGTCACCTACCATCAAGTTCACATGCCAAGAGTAAGATTTTTTACTTGGTTGGGTTGTGCAATGGAATGACCTGATATCATCACACTAACCCTGTTACTTACTTCCGCTTCGTATACGCAGTTGACGCGATTGAACGCAACGCTGAGATGTTATTCACAGATATAAGAAGAAGAAGAAGAACCCGAGGTCCACGGTGATGGACCCCTTGAAAGATTCCAAGAGGAGGAGTAGGAAGAAATACACGCGCTGGACAAGGGTATCATATGCCGAAGCCGGCGCAGGCAAATATTTGTCGAATATATACAGCACAAGTATAACGTGTTTTATAAGTGCAGCCAGTCGGGATAGAAAAGGTACTTGTTTCCAAACACAGCAGAGCCAAAATGCTTTTCACAGGTGTGCCCACCACGCAAAAAGAAATTGAATCATAGAACAAGGTGAATACCGGAAAGAACTGGAAAACGATGACACTGATCAGGGTCGTTGGGTGTACTCTCTCATCTCCGTCATCGGCTCCTCCCGCGCCTCCCCCAACCTGGTAGGCTGCGTATGAGGCGGCTCGGTCGGCCACGTGGCTAGGTCGGCCCGATCCCGGCCAGCAACGCTTCCCGACCGCAGTAAATGATCACCGCTGCTGATGGAAGTGAGTCCCGCTCCAGAGCGGCCCTGTTCCATGAGATCTTCTTCGTTGTTGCGTACCGGGTGGACCGAAGGGCCAACGGAGACGGGAGAGGACTCCTCGCGGGTGGAGCGGGATAGACGGCTCAAGAAGCGGTTCCGCTGGATTGATGAGGTGATGCTGGCCTGGGCAGCAACGCTCGTCGAGGCTCCTGTCCGTGACGTGTCGACAGAGGTGCGGCCACGATTGGAGGCAGTGCGTTCTAACGAGGCCCGATGGCGCTCTTCCGCTTCGCGTTCTCGCTGTTCTTGTAGTCGGCGCTCCGCGGCCTCCTTGTTAGATTTGCGAATCACTTCGATGACTGGGTTGTTCGCCTTGCGATCCTCAAAGACGTCCGCGACTGGATCGTCTCCGCCTACTCCTCTCACACCGAGGGAGAAGTCAACGTGCTTCCGGGAAGCGGTAGACTCACGCCGGGTGCCGCGCAAAGATGAGACTGTACCAGCACGGTTGCGGAGGATTCCGGGGAGCTGATGGCTTCCAGATGTAGGAGAAGCAAGTTCGCCCACAACGTCATGAGCTTCCGAGTCGTGTGGATTGGATGGGTCGGTAGGGTTGGGAGTGTACCGTGGCGGTGCACCCTGATGCGCAATATAGTACGGATGGCTGTCGGTGAAACCAGCAAGGTTCTGGCGCGGACCTTCGATGCCGACCTCCTGCAGACAGAGCATCAGGTTACAAATAAACTTGTTGCGACGCTGCAGACGGAGCAGCTCATTCTGCCAATTGGACTTGTAGAAGAAGACGACGTTGAGCGTAATAGAGTAGTTTTCGGTAACCTCCCGCAATTCGGTCAGGATATTGCCGTCATACTCTCGCTTTTCGGAGCGCACAAACTCCAAAAGTCGGTGCCGCAGTTCCTCAATCTGCTGGAGTGTGGTACCATATTTGATGATGATGGGCACAGCTTCTGCAAGGGGACCACTGCGGCGTTGATTGAGAATGAAGAGAGTGTTGAGATAACTGTTGGGCGCCTGGACAATGTGGCCTTGCATTTTCTTGAATTCTGTGTAGAGAAGTGCAATTTCCTTGACGTAGTAATCGTCTCCCTGGAGGTTGTCACCAGTTTGGCCATAGATTGTGACGCGGTCTCCAACGTCGAATGGATGCCTTGACGGGTGTTAGTTCGATTCAGATAGACAGGGAGGCGATGAACACCACTTACTTGACGAAGACGAAAACGACACTGGCAAGCAGTTCCTGGGCTGTCGCCGAAAATAGCCAAGAGAGGGCAAGGAGAGTCGATCCAGCAGATGTCAGCACGCCAGCAGCGGATGTAGAGATGAGAGAGAGCAAGACGAGGACGGTAATGACGACAACGATGAACATGAAGACATCGTCCAACTTGGAGACAACAGAATCCAAATCTTTGAGCGACGCAGTGATGGATTTTCTTTCCCGTCCTATCTCGACACATACAGCCTCCAATTCTTCCATCGAGATGTCACCATTCATATCTTTGTCAAACATGGTGAATGCGGCTTCGGCTTCTTCGCTTGAGTCAAAGGCGGACTTGAGGTCCCCGGGAAACACCGTCTCGAATCCCTCGCGAACAAACGTACGGTACAAACGGCGAGCCAGCACCTGGCTCCCCTGTGTGGTGCTCAACAGCGTCAGCACCACCTGGTGGGGATCGTTGCTTTTGGTCACATGTCTGCCAGTGAAATCACCAGCGACGGCACCGGCAACGTCACCAATCCGGTTCAGGGTTTCTCGAGCGACCCTCTGGGCTTTATCGGCATACTGCATGGGGGTCTTTGCACCCGAGCTGCGGGTGGTTCCGCCTGATTCCTCAAACTCCCGGTCCTCGATGGAGATTTTCTGCTTGGAATAGGCGTACAGCTTTGTCAAGCTGCCAATCTGGAACTTGTTGATTTCGATGCGGTCAGCGTATGTGCGCATGTGGAAGCTCATGGCAATCAGCTGGATGATGATTTTCTCGACGAAGTTGAGGGTGAATCCGACGAAGAAGGCGATGATGATCTTGTTCACCACCACCTCCCAGTCCTTTGCTGCACGACTACCATCGACATGGTGGTTGGTCATTGTGGGAAGAAACGAAATCTCGACACCCAGCCACCAGAAGAAAAGCGCAGCTGGGAGTTCCAGCTGTTTCGCCATGTCCCTCCATTTTTTGGCGTTGTTTGTGAAGAGGCTTGCGACGATGCCAACGGGGCCGGGAATGAATTTGGCAGCGATACGACCGGCCCAGAGGGTCAACCAGAATATCTCCAGCCAGATAGCAAACCAGGTAAGCTCCACACCACCCACATTAGCGTCTGGGTATGCCAGGGCGCCAACCAACAACGGGATCAGAAAGACCAGAACCAAAGGAGTGATGTAGGTAAAATATCGAACAAGGAAACTGGAGTTGTGGATTTTGATGAAGAGCTTGGCGAAGCTGGTGCTGGGGTCTTCCGGAGGGTTATACTTGGCAGCCTGCTCGTGCAACGGGTTGGTAGCCACGTCGAATTCGTCGACCGGCTCTGGGCCAACACGACGGGAACGCTGGGCCGCGAGGGAGTGTTTGGAGCTCCCACCATCTGTCTTCTGGGAGAGAGAAACCTGTCGTTCCACCTCCAGCAATGCCAGGTCATCCTGTAGCCGATGGGCCTCCTCCCGAGCACGCGAGGGCGAGAGAGCAACTTCATCAATCGGCGCATGGACGTTTACATCGAGGTGGGTCGGCCTCTGCTTTTGGTCTCCTTCTGCAGGATTAGGTCCCAATGGACCAGAGATAACATCTTGTCCATTCCCCTCTTGAACCTGGCCCCGACCCGCTTGTTGGTCGTTCGACTGCTGCTGCTGCTGATGGTACTTTGGTTCGTCGAGCTCTGCGATGGGTGTTGACATTGCTCCGGTCCACGACTCGACTCCGTGCCCAACCTCACTTATTCCTCAACTAGAACAGCTGTCCATCCACGAAGGGAGGGGCGTCGTAGGTTACGAGAGACTCGCAGGTCAGAACGGTCGGAAAACAAAAAGTGAAAGGGAGGGACGCCCAATTCGCTGGTTCCTGCCAGGACAGAGGCGAGACAGAGGGAAGCCCGTCCAGACGAGCGAGAAGGACAGATCTTCAAAGAGAATTTACAAAGATTGAGCTGCCAATTGACCAATTGGGCTGCTCTTTTCGCTTGATACTTGTGCACTCGAAGAGTACGCTGTGCGGGGTTGAGAAAAGACAGCGAATGATCGGATGGGACGAAAGGAGAACAGGAAAAAAAAAAGGAAAGAAAAGGACTAAGCCAGCACGGAAGGGAAAAGAAAAATTGAGATGGAGAGAAAGAAACAATGAGAGAAAAGAGGCAGTAAAAGAGAGAAAGAGAGGGGGGGGGCCCTGGCGACGATCCCTCGGGAAGAGCTGTGGATGGAGCAGGCGAAAGGGATCTTGCAGAAAACCTCTTTGACCTGACGCTTGCGAAGCTGGCTTGCCTTTGTTTCAAAGGCCGTTCAACCCGTTTTTTTACCAGTCACGTGACAGTACGGGCCCATCGGGCCTCGATTAGCTTGGCGCGCACACCCCCATTTGTACGATACTATGTACGGAGTATTATGTATGTACACAGTATATTGTGTACTCCACACTCGCTGAGGTAGTGCCTTTTAATCAATCAATCAACCTCGGGTTCGCAGTCAAAACCACACGCAACTGACTTGTGGTTCGCGCCTAAGGATTAATTTAATATATAATCCTCATCAAGCCTCAGTCTTCGAGAATTAGCTCTTCTCACATCGGATTCAGCACCGTTGGGTCTTGGCTTGCTCATCTGGACACTTTCAGTCAACCAACACCCAGCCCTATGAGGACGACACTCCCACAAAGCCCGATTTGCGATTCGCTATGGCTGAAAACCGTCATTGATCCAATAATGAAGACATCCAACGAAGATTGGAATATCTGGAAAAACAACTAAAGGAAGAGACGGAGCGACGAAAGAGGGAGAAAGAAGCGCGAAAACGAGCGGAAGAAGAAACTCGGCCCACAACGTTTGAAGAGCTGTTACAAGTTGCCCGTGAACTGTTGTCGCGGCGGCTACAGGTTGGTGCGCGCGCTGAATCCCCACGAGGGACCATTGCAGCACGCCGCGAGAAAGTCTGTTCGGAAGAACTCTGCCATTTGTCAGGCTTCCCAGAGAAGATGGCCAAATTCTTCAATGACGTGTGTGGCTTTCTGAAGCCGGCAGGCGAAACCGCCCCTCGGCTGTTCCATTCCGTCGCCCGTCTCGAGGGGCTTTCCAAAGACGTTGTTGCCCAGCCATTACGCAGCGAGGGTGGCCTTGATAGATAAGAGGATATGGCGGTGGTAAAGCCGGTCGCCAACATTATTCAGGAATTATCTAAGCTCTCAGACGCTAGGGTACGATTCCGGCTGCCTGACGGCGTTAGATTCGAGAAATACTACTACGCCCGATCCCTGGAGAAGGAAGAGGGGGCAGGCGATGGTCAGTCAGGCACGCGGCTCCGGCCAGATTGGTATTGCTTCCATCGAACGGATGACAATGCCGACTGTCTATTGACAACGGCCGAGCTCAAGCCGCCACATAAGCTCGAGTGCAGTGTCTCCGAGCTGGGCTCCGGGATATGAATTTGGTGGAAGAGGTTGTCAAGAAAGACACGATTCCGACTGATGAGGATGGAAAGATGAGAGCTCCGCAGAATCTAGGATCGGGGCGACCCTGGCTCAGGAATACAACGTCATGGTAGAGGAGGGCATGGAGTTCTCTTACATTTCGAATGGCATGGCTTATGTGTTTCTTCACGTGCCTGAAAACGAATTCTGGAAGCTGTATTACTACATCTGCGAGCCAAAAGTAGACGCCAACCTAGGAGGCGCTGGGATTAACATCGAGAAGACGTCGATCGCGCGAGTCCTCTGTTTTTGCCTGCTGTGCTGTCGATCCACAGTCCGAGATCAGAAATGGCGGAATGACGCAGAGAAACGTCTTTGGACTTGGGGAGAACACCTTGATGACATGGCGAAGATCCCTGATACAGACCTGCCACAAACCCCGTCCGGTTCGGACCATCAGAGCTCAGAGTTTGAATATGTGCCATCATCGGAGCGCGTCGCAGAGGGCCATCACATCACTACCCGGTCCCTGGCGAACCGTTGCAGGGCTCCAGAGGAGTCCTCTCCGCCGCCCGACGCTGGCAGTTCGGACGACTCTGACGATGTCCCGGCAGCGCAGGGGCACAAGTGCGGATTCAGCCAAGTGTCATCATCACCAAGCCAGCGGGCATCATCGAAGCGTTCCACGCGCGCGTCCACCCGCGAACAACGCGGTCAGGACCGCCAGCATGCGAACCGCTTCTGCACGCCGCGATGCCTTCTCGGGTTGCGACAAGGTGGTCATTTGGACGACGCGTGCCCCAATGTTGACCTCAATCGACAAGGGGCTGACGGCGAGCAGCACCGCATCGATGCAACGCAACTCGTGCAAATGTTGAAGCGGCAGCTTGATCAGGATCTGGACCACTACTGGACTCCCATGGGCAGTTGCGGATCCTACGGAGCGCCGTTCAAAATTACGTGGTGCCACGTACGGGTATACCATCGTTGGAAAGGGCACCACGTCTTGGCTCTGGGAGGAGGTCTCTCGGGAGGCAGAGATCTACAGGATCCTCCAGGAAGTGCAGGGATCGGTGGTTCCGGTGTTCCTTGGGGCCATTGATATGGCCCAAATCTACTTCCTCCACGGCGCCGGCAAAGTTCGACATATGCTGCTGATGGGTTGGTGGGGGCGAGAAAATCAACTCTGTCAATGCCAACTCGCGGCTGAGTCGAGAGATCTCGCGGTCAAAGAGCCAGCTTCATATGTGCGGGGTGGTGCATGAGGATCTGAGGTTGGACAACATGCTCTGGAATGAGGAGTTGGGTCGGGTTTCATCATTGACTTTCACCGTTGCCGGATCAATCGCCGGCCTAGGGCGGAGCGGCTCCGATCTCTGAAGAGACGATCCCGTTTGGGGGAGGATATGGCCGAAACGGCTCCGCCTGAATGCAGGATAACAGTGTGAACAACCGCGCGGTGCGCTCACTCTTTTGTTTTCCCTCCATCTGGCTAGCTGGAGGCTTCGGTTTGTGGGAATTGGTGGTAGACAGATCTCAATGACTTTCACTTGCCCGTCCCCTGCAGCAGGCTCGTGGAGATATCCGCGAGTCCAACAGCGAAGACAGGGGAGTGAATTTATAAGGGATGTATCTGCTGGACTAGACAGAAGTGGTTTTGGTATATACTCTTGATTTACCGCCCTACCCTGAGTGCCAGGTAAGTTAACCACGCTCTGTATATCCGAACACGTTGCAGTCTACAGCGGATTGGAAGCTGGGCTGCACTTCAATCGGACAGTTCCGTCAAACACCGTTCCCGGGCCTGTTTTGTTCAGTGCTTTGCGCTTACTCTTGCAAAGAGCAGCACAAACGGGCCGACTACTTTTAATGCTTCGTTTTGACGGAATCACTGTCACCACGCGTACTCTCATCTGATAACAACTATTTGAGAGAGAATGCTGCTTCTCATGGCCGTATCTTTGTTCACATTTTTCTCTTGGGTGCTCCATGCATCACAGTAGCCCTGCTACTGCGACGTAGCTTGACTCATTCGACTGGAGCAGAAAACCTGAAGTCAAGCTTTTTTTTCTCCTCTCTCGGTCAAGAATACAATTTCACTCTAAGACACGGAGAAACTAATTCAGGTACGGTTGTAAAAATCTCTTAAGTTTGGCGCAGGGCTTTTCCACCCAGAAATGCGAGGAGTCGCAGACAAGCTTATCAAGCGTGGCGCCTCGAAGCTTATCAGAACGACAGCAAATTCAACTTCACCTTAGAGCAGACTATATCCACATTCAATTACATCTTTTCAGCAGCTAGTGGGCAGCTATCCAGATCATGCAGGACGGGTTAGCCCGCTTAGAACTAGAGACAGTCACTACTCCCTCGCAACCGAACCCCGCAACCCTTCACACCACTAGCAAGTACTACGTACATACCCTGCACTGCTACTATCCTTGGTCAGACCTTGTCAATCCACTTGATGAAATTCTCCGGCAATCTCGATCTACAAACAAGAGGAGGGCACCGTCAACGTCAATAAAAGGAACCAAAATTCCATCTTCATGCCTCTTTGGGGTGAACGGAAACAGATCCTTACAATATGGTATCAGGACTACTATCTTACTCATCCGCTTCAGAGACGCTTCCGCTCCAAATAAACGGAGCGCAGGCTCTCTCGACGAGGAGGTCGATGTCCCGGGCCCCCAGGGAGGTGGCGTCGAAGTCACGGCGCTTCAGTAGAGGGCAGAGGCGCTTCGCAAGCTCCGAGTCTTCCTCGGCCTCAGCCACGTTTCCGTCCCAGATCAGAGGAGCACAGGCCTTCTTCGCAAGGAGGTTGATGTCTCTGGCGCTGAGAGACTCGGAGCCGAGTTCACGACGCTTGAGCGTTGGGCAGAGCCGCTTTGCGAGGTCCGCGTTCTCGGGCGTGACTGGTGCTGCGGAGGTGATTGCAGCAAAAGAGGCGGCGATGGCCAGAAGAGCAGGAGTGAAATGCATGTTGGACGAGTGGGTGAAAGTGTTCTGAGACGGCAGGGAATGAGGGAGGCGGGGCGCGTCTTGGAGGTTTGAAGTGTCTGATCAGCATCAGGGAGAAAACCCGGGTGATATTGACCAGATATATATACACATTTTCGATCCCTTGGTCTGCTCTTCGGCTCCCCGCCAGTGTCTTCTCCTCAGAACGGATATCGGACTGATAGTACCAGTCCACCATCCTTCTGACCCACACCCTTCTGTAGATTCTCTCAACCCATGTCAATCTGCACTATAAGTCCTATCTCACTGCAACCCAAGAGGGTTTTTATGTTCTTCACGTCCCCTCTCGCCTGTACGCCGTAAACAGGGATCCTACGAAGTAGTACAGTCAAGCACGATCAGGCATTCTCTGCCGCTCAAACTCTGGCTCCCCGCTCCTCACTTCCTGTTCTTCAGCGGGGAATAGGTGCTTAGTACTATCTCCTTCTGCCGTCCCGCAGCTACACTATTCTTGCTTCATGATTAATTCTCGCCAACGTCGGTCATCTGAGAGCCGATTGTTTAACCCGATACGTGGAAATATCAGTTCAGATGTGAATTCTTAACCCCGTTCTTTTTTCTTTTTTCCCCCTGCTCTTCACATGGGCTGCTAAACAAGTAGCTTCTGCATCATTGCAGCCGTCATCTCTTGCCTCCAGGGTATGAGCCCTCGATCACATTCTCCGCCGGACAGAATCAGTGCATTGCCATGTACTACTATGTCCTAAACAGACAGACGAAAAGTTGTGAGGATACCAGTAGATGTGCTACTACTAAGTACTCCATACTAGTTAGTACTACTGCGTAGTAATAGCAGAATTGTGGACATCGTCCCGGATCAAGCAAGCCGAATACTACTACACATGGTAAGTCGTCGTACTTTCTGCAGACTGCATGGATTAATTTTAGACACTGTCGTTACCAAGGGTCAACTGCAACCCCAGAGAATTCGTAGTCCGTCGCTGCCGTCCAGGTCCCCGAGGACGTGGAGAAAAAGGTCGATGCGGCAAATCTGATTGATCGGGACAGGGGTTGTCCACCACTGATCAGCATGCGGCCAAAGGTTCGGTTAGAGCGCAAACTGGCCAATGATGCGGTAGAACTCGACAGAATCGGGACCGGTAGGACATATGTACACATATAGGTAGGGTTCTAACTACCTACTATGTACGGGTATGTAGTACCCGATAGCATCCTGGTGACCTGGGTATACGCGGTTATTGCAGCTAGTACTACTACTACGTCGAATGGAGGACGGCACTACAACATTCTTCTCGCCATCGCCTGCGGCCCCTTAATCATCGGTTAGTCTGACGGGGCTCGTCGGTGGTACGTGGGTACAAGTAGTATGTACATACTGCCCAAGTTGTGTCTCTCGCACGACCTCCACTGGCCCAAGGGAAACATATCTTCCTGATTACCAAACTTCTCGACGACGGGTAACGGGCACGAACTTGGAGCTCCTTTGGAAAACTTCATTTCCTCAACCATCCGTCGTTCTCAAACTTTTCTCGGACCAACTTGACGAGAGAACAGAAAGGCCCTGGAACAGAGCGACTGGTTTAGCAGATTCCAAAAAAAGGGCCATGCCAGCAATTCCAAAGTCCGAAAGACGCGAAGAGCCAAGGTTCATGCCGCTTCGCAATCGAGACGAGGACAGCGAAGAGGGAATGGGTTCTCCAGAAGAAGAAGAAGAAGGGTTCCTAGCGCAGAAAGACAGAAGGTTGAAAGAGAAGCGAAAGCAGCGGCTCTGGACGATCTCCGCGCGGGCGTGCACGCTTCTCAACATTTGCCTGACCATATTCTTACTCGGCCTCTGGGGGTCAACGTGGCGCCGATCGAGGGGGAGCGGTATTGAGGGACCAGAGCCTCCGTATAGACTTCGTACTTCTGAACAGGTGATGGTCCGTCGATTGTCGAAGGAGCAAAATCAGCAAGAT